>VUQS01067140.1:0-27347 GCA_015108495.1 Heterochromis multidens | reverse complement strand
CCCATAGAAAATCTTTGGAGGGAGTTGAAAGTCCGCGTTGCCCAGCGACAGCCCCAAAACATCACTGCTCTAGAGGAGATCTGCATGGAGGAATGGGCCAAAATACCAGCAACAGTGTGTGAAAACCTTGTGAAGACTTACAGAAAACGTTTGACCTCTGTCATTGCCAACAAAGGGTATATAACAAAGTATTGAGATGAACTTTTGTTATTGACCAAATACTTATTTTCCACCATAATTTGCAAATAAATTTTTTAAAAATCAGACAATGTGATTTTCTGGATTTTTTTTTTCTCATTTTGTCTCTCATAGTTGAGGTATACCTATGATGAAAATTACAGGCCTCTCTCATCTTTTTAAGTGGGAGAACTTGCACAATTGGTGGCTGACTAAATACTTTTCTGCCCCACTGTAACTAAGGGATGGTTCAAGGTCAACTGATCCACCCCTAACTGTGATCGTCATGAAAAGTTCTGCCTCCCATTCTACTTTTGGAAACTTTAGAAACCACAAGTAAGCCAGCAGTCTGTGAGTGAAGTGCTCTACTAGGATACTATGCGGTGTTTAGGCTATGATGAGGACTGATCATTCATGATAGTAGCAAAGGCGAGCTTTTTGAATCATTTAGACAAAACTGAAGTTATCAACTGAATATATCTATGATGTTGATTTGTGGCAACAAAAGGAACTGTGAAATAATACAAAATGTTTAACAGTAATGGATTTCTTACTCAACACATTAAATAATGCATTACAACAAAAAAGAGACTTAATTACCCCCACATTAATTTACCCCCACGGAGTTAAGGAGACAGTATTTTCTGAGGTTTAATTACTTGGATTATTTGAAAGAGATTCTGTTCTGACTTGGAGTTGGAGCAGCGGAGGGGGGGGGTGAAAAGGTTAAAACCCCATCCTCATTTCCTTTTGAAATTAGAAATTCCATCACTAGTGGGAATGGTTCCCTGGTAGAATTCACAGTGTTGGAGAATTAGGATGAGAGCAGAAGAGATGGTGAAAAACAGTGAAGAAGAAAAGAAACTAGGAGTCAGATCAGCTGAGAGAGTATCAAGGCCATGGACGAACAGAGGAGAAACAACGTCTGGGGAACGATGAAGAGAAGTCATGAGGGATGTCTGAAAGCATGCCTGTAACTGTTGTGTCAAGATGTGTGTGTCAGTGCAGGAGAGCGTCTCTGTGCATCTCACCTGCCTGTGGCAGTGTGTGTGTGATGGAGGCCAGCTGAGGTGCTAATCCCCTCTCAGAAAATAGTGGACCAGCCTGTCCTCTTTCTCAAAGTCACACTCTATACCACCCAACACACACTTAAGACACTACGGTCCCCCTTTCTCTCCTCTCACACAGAGTCAATAGGACTTTGCTCATCAATTCTGTCGGGGGTTGCTATGGAGACTGAGAATATTGTGTGCGTGTGTGTGCTGTGGTGTACAGCCCCTGTGTGTCTTAATATCTTCTCTGGTCCTGTCAGGTCACGTTTCACACTGGTGTCTGCTCGTAGCATGGCATGCACAGCTACCCCCCCCTCCCCCCACTAAAGATCCCCCACAGAAGCCTGGAGGAGACATTTTTCAAATCCACGCTCTATGAATACCAATTCAAAAGTAACAGTGTGAAAGAGAGTGTGTGTGTATGTGTGTGTATGTGTGTACTGTATTGAAGAGTCAATGCCATCTCTCCTGTGTGCGTGTGCACAGACAGCAGTATGAAGCATATATAATTGTGCCCTAGATGAATGTCTGCTCTAGTGCACACTCAAAAATATGCAAGTTTTATTTTTAGCATCGCAGGCAAATGGAGCCCCTCTCCTCCCTCTTCTCCTGCTCTCTGCCCTTACGCTCATCTTTCCCCCACTGTCACTTCTCTCATCTCTTAAAATCTCTCACCCTGTATTCCATGAGTATCTTGGCTATACCATACTCACAAGCGCACACACAGTCAGCTCAGGTGGCATACATTATGTTGATGCAAGGGTTGCAGCACTAAAAATAAATTCTATAAGCTTTGTGCCATGCTGTTCCACCTCTGTGCTCTTATCATCATTGTTAATGTCTGAATGAATGCATACTCTCATTTTCTCTCCTCTCAGGCAGCCGAGGGATGTAAAAAGCTCACTGGGGTGGAGGTGACGTATGTACTGTAAGCACGTCTGTCTCCACGGCAGCCAAGCCAAGGTCAATTGCTCGGTGGCCCGGTGAAGCTTTTCATTACATATTTAACTCGGCCGAATTCCCTGCAGAGACCTCGCTGGAGACTGCCTGCTGCTCCTCTCTTCCCCTCCAAAGACTGTCTCGCTGCAAACCCACCCGTCTGGGTGCAGACAGGTACAATTCCTCCACATTACCATACGCACAGAGTCAGGCGTGTCCTGCTAGGTGAATAATTCCACGGTGGTTAGCATTTGTGTAGCGCTGCCACGGCTGGGGAGGCAGCTGTTAAATAATGGTGTCAAGGAAGATAGAGAGAGAAAAGATCACATCTCTCAATCAGCCAGATGAAAAAAAACAACAAAAAAAACCCACCCCTAACCTCTATTACTGCCATTCCTGTCTGTGCTCGACTTTCATTTTGTTTTTCTTAAATGCTCACATATCAGCTCTATCACGCATACACAGACACAAACATACAGATAAAGCCCAGAGGGGAGAGATTAGCAGAGAGAGTGAGAGAAACTATTTATTTACATGTTAATGGAAATGTAAATCCCAGCTATGCCTTTATTCCTTAATAACTGTTTTTGAATAATAACAAAAAAGAAGCCGAGTGGGGAATTTTTAAATTATTATTAAAAAAAAAAAATTAAGTCAAGACCAGTTTGTTCTTTCAAGAAATGGTTCTTGGAGGTTTTCTTCCCACAGGATACAAAGCGACTCTGCTGTCCTGACTGGGATTCTAACTCACTAAATGAGATGCTGTGAAGGGTTTACAATGGATGGATTAAGGAGCAAGTTGCCACAAGGGAAAGACGATCTAAATAGGCCACAGAAGTAGCAAAGCACAAACCAGGATAAAGGGGGAAGCTGCAGTCTGGGATAAAGGTAAGAGTGTAGTACATCTCACTAAATAAAGCGCTTTGAGTTGTCGATAAGATTAGAAAAGCAGTGTATAAATACTAGCCTGGTCCAACATGGAGACCAGACTGAATGTTAACTGTGTGTCAAAAGTTCATGTAAGAAATGCATCAAAGATATTTTCTCCTCAAAAGAAGATTTGCTCCCTTTCCATTAAAAATCAGGAATTTTGCTCAACAGTAGTTTGACAGATTTATCGGCCAATAATGGCCTAGTACAGATATATCACTATCAGCGTATGTGCTGTCCCATGTGTGCAGATATGAAAACTTTTTTATGACTGAACACAATGCAAAAAAATATTTATTTTTTTTATATTAAACCTAACACAGAAAAAAACACAACAAAACAGAAGAATACTAGTTCACTTATACTGAAATGGGAAAATGATGGTGCTATTTCACAAACTAGTTAGAAGAGCACTGTGAAGAGACCACTCGACTCTATGATGCATACATGAGATGTAGACAGCGTTGAGTGTATTGTAACAACAGTGTCAAAGCCAGTCTCCTAGACAATCTAGCCTTAGACACAATTACTGCATTACCCCTTTTTCTACATTGTTATATAACAAAACAGTGTATCTATACTTTTTAAACTTAGTACACAAGTATGTGTGCCAACAATATTAACATACTGGCATTAGAGTTAGTATACTGGGTATTGTATGGTCATGATTTATGTTTATGTGACTAATGTTTGTCTTAAAATATACATGTTCCTTTGCTTTAGGATGCAATACTACTACCAGAAGGTGGCAGTAATGCCCCTACAAGCTGTTTGCTAACCTCCATTAAACAACTAATTTTGACAAACACCCTGCTAACAAAGAGGCATCGGACCCGTTAAACATGCGTGAAAGAAGTGCCAAAGAAGAGAAGTTGCAAAGCCACAGAGGACTACAGCGATCAAAGTCTTGTGTGAAACTCCTTCAAAAAAAAAATCAGCGGAAATAAGGTCCAGTACAAACTCTACTAGGCTGTAAACTAGCATGTCACAAGTCTGCCACAGCCAGAGAGCTTCTAATATACTCCAGTATGCACAACCATTTGAGAGTGTTTTAGGTGGAAATAAAAAAAAACAACATCGACTGCTGTATTGATATCAGCATTATATTTTTTTTTTTTTACTTTCTAAAAAATTGGTCTTGGTCTCCATACTGCTAATGAACATATACAAATATTCACATTGTATATTTTTGTTACTTTGAAAATATCCTGTAAAAAGACCAAAAAAAAATGATTAAAAGATCAAGTAATTAAAAATGAATGATAATCAGTTTTTTTCTATTTTGTCAAAACCTCTGTGCCAAATAATTCTCCTTTGTTGCCCAATTTAAAATAAATGAGACATATTTTTGCAACAGCTACATGTTACTTCGATTACAATGGACATACACTGTCCAAAGTGCCAAAAACATTCACTATGCAGTAGATGAATTGATTTAAATGTGTTTATGAGTTTTGACAACCAGATTTCAAGTTCAGGAGCAGAATAAATTCCACTTCCTTTTGCTCTCCAGATGGGCAAGGTATGTTTTCAAAGACCAGCTTTAACTCTTAATTAGCAGCAGTGCATTCCAATTAACTCAACTCCAGCATTAATCATTTATATGATCAGGGTAATTAAATACTCTGCTAAATCGAAACCATACAGCGAAAACTTTGCAAGCCTCAAACTAATTTGTGGTAGGCTTCGTAAACCAAAACCACAAAACTGAACTCTTGCACTGCTGACTGCAGCAGCAGAAGGCCGCATCACTAAACTCATGAACACAGCTTGAGCAGCCGATATGTGCAGGAGAGGTCTGACAGTTGATATTGAATATAATCTCATGCAAAGATGTCGGCCTGCACAGAAACACATGCTGTTTTGAGTTTTCATATCTCATGACCACATCTAGCTTCTGTATCAATAATTCCTGAGTTGCCCTTCCAAATCGGCATGTCGGATTGCTGAAGCAAGAACACAAACACAGCAGAAACCATCGCACAGCGTATCCACAGAGCAGACATTGATATGCATGAATGCATGCAGCTACACGTGCCCGGTGCACACCACCTCTAAACACACAAACGCTCGCGTCTAACCCCACACCAGCTTTGCTGCGTGCCTCTCTCTGTCAAAGGAAAATGCCATCCATCATGCAGGATGCATGGGGTGAAAGATTACTCACATTTCTCCCAATCATGGCCAAATTGCTCTGGATGGCTCTCATATTTGGGAGATGGCTGAGGCTGTCTCTTTGCATACAAATGACAAAGTCTCCCCCACAATTTGCTTTCTCCTTGACTCAAAGAATGTGATGAGAGTGTTACAGACAGGGTGCAGGAAGAAGAAAATGCAGAAATGCAACTGGAGTATTGGAAGGAGGGAGAGAGAGATGTAATATAGAAGGGTTGATAATTAAGCCCTACCTAATGCACGTAACATATATACTCTGGGAGAATCTAATACTTTACCATTATCTCTTCTCAAATTCAGCAAACAACCATGAGGAGCTGCTGAGACATCTGACTTTTATCATCTCTGAAAACTAAATTTGTAACCAGATATTTAAATGTCTTCTGTACAGGATTACTTTTATCTAAAACTCAGCACACCAGGTTCAAGCTGGCATGAAACAACACTATAAAGATCATCTCCAACGTCAGTATGCTGAGTTGTCATATAACATTGCCTTGTAAGCCTACTTTGTGGCAACTATCACAAATGGACTACAGTACTAACAGATCTGATAATATCTGACTACATAAAAAACATCTTGCTGTCACAAACAAATCAAAGAGGGCTGGAAACACAAATGGTCTGACAGGTTAACAAACCAACAGTGTAGCTAGGTTTTACTCTGGAGGGAGAAACACACCTGAAAAGTTACCAATCCCCCTGTTATGTTGAACAAATCAAGCAAGAAAATAGCCTTTGTTTTCTATTCCAAACCTCCAAAGTTCACCTAACCTGGAACTTTGCTAGAATTGGTTTTCCTTTCAGAAACAGGGTTTCTGCCAGTGTATTACAAGCCTGGTGGCTCGTCTGGCCTAAACTGACCTACTGCTAGTCCTAAGCACTGGGGATTTTTTTTTTCAAACTATAACCATTAAGTTGGCTGATATACAGTTGTGATAAAAAAAGAAAGTACAGTGTGTGGAAAAATTAAGTACACCCCATGATTCAATAGTTTGTAGAACCAACTTTAGCAGCAACAGCTTTAATTTAGTAATTGCTTTCTATACGACTCTATCAGTCTCTCACATCTTTGTGGAGGAATTCTGGCCCACTCTTCTTTACAATATTGCTTCAGTTCACTGAGGTTTGTGGGCATTCCTTTCTGCACAGCTCTCTTAAGGTCCCACCACAGGGCATCTCCACTTTGGTCACATACATCCAAAGGACATTGTTCCAGAAGTCTTGTTGCTTGTTCAGATGCAATTTTGCAAACCTAAGCTGTGTTGCCATGTTATTTTTTTTTTAGAGAGAAGTGGCTTTCTCCTGGCTACCCTTCTAAATAAGCAATACATGTTCAGTCTTTGAACTTTAACATTTAACATGCTAACTGAGGCCTGTTGAGTCTGAGATGTAGCTCTTGGATTTTTTTTGCAGTTTCTCTAAGCATTGCATGGTCTGGAAATTTGCTGGGAAGTCCACTCCTAGGATTGGCAACTATCTTGAATGTTTTACACTCGTGAATGATCTTTCTCACTGTAGAATAATGGCCTTCAGATCATTTGGAAATGGCCATATAACCCTTCTCACACTCAAAAAAAAATTTCTGCTCAAAATGCTGACTTTAATTTAATAAATGTAAATTTTCCACGTAATTTTGTTACATAAGTACAATATAAATGCTGCATTTAATGGAATCTGGTCAAAGGAAATGTACTAACTGGTATACATTCAGTTTATTCCAAGCACATTTTCCTTAAAGATTAAGTACTTGAATAAATAAACTGTTGACTTTATATATTTCAGTTTCATTTTATTGAAAATCATTGCTTCATGTTTACTGAGGGTGAAAAATAATTTTTTGAGTGCAGATTGATGAGCATCAACAATTACTTCTCTAAGATCACTGCTAATGTCTTTCTTCCTCGGCACTGTATAAACACACACCTGAATGCTCCAGACCACCGAAACCTTTGCTTTTACAGAGGCGCTCACGCTTAATGATCAGTAAATCAAGCACATTTGATTAGCAGCACCTGACTACTTCTGTAATGCTAACTGTGATTTGGTGCCTTGTCTCCGTCATATGTTGTAAATATAAAATAAACTACCTGGTGCCCTGAGAAATCCTGCCATGCTCCCACGTTCTTTAGCAGAGTTGGATATAACGTTGCAAAGTACATGTTGAAATGAGTAATGTGTCCTTTCCAAGTTATTGTAATTAATAAAAAAAAAAACCCAACAGGAATACAGGAAACATTTTCTTATTTGTTTCAATATGACAGAAGGAAAAAAAAATCCCTTAATTACAATTTTACAGTGGTGTCAGTCAGGTTAGCTAGCATGATAGCACTCAGGATAGCCATAGCATTGTAGTATTCACATTATTCTCCATGATAACAAGTATGTGTCAGCTGCTAATGAGCACTGCTTCACCTGCAAACTAATTACAGCTAATTACAGCTCCACAACACTGGTGGCAGCGTTCTGAGGAGTAGAATGACGCTAGTGCTGAAGCTAAACCACAATGGCTAGATTTTGGATCAAACTGTCACTTTTCACAAAGTAACAAACTTGTTACCAACACTTTTCTTTAACAATTAACATGATGAGAAGAATTACAGTTTGATAGGCAGCAGGAATCAGCAATAACAAAAGCAAGAAAAAGGCCTCTTTTAATAGTCATTTAATAGATATTTTATATTGCATTCTGTTATTCATTGTAGCAAAAAAATGCTGATGAATTCAATAGGGAAGCACTGAAAAGCAAACACTTTAGGTAATTGCATGCAAATGAAAATGTGTCACCGCAGTAAAGGCTGTTTAAATGCTCCAAAAACAACACAGCAACATCCTTTAAGAAAGAAACAAAACAAATCAAAGCCAGGCAGCCTATTTTAAAACAGCTTCCAGGAGCCCACACTCTCTTCGGCTAATGAAATATCTAAAGCACTTAGTTTCCTTTAGTTAGCACCTGCCTCCTTAGAGGCATGTTCCTCCTCTCCAAGCTAAATTACTTGGTCTCAGTGGAGCGAGACAGAATGTGGTAACAAAGAGGAGAAGTCGAGAGTATTTTCAAAAAAGGGATGACGAACTCATGTTGGAGAGCTGAGGTGGCAGACAATAGTGTGCTGGCCGATCTCACAGTGAACTGAGCAGACAGGTTACAGCGTGCTACACCGGGCCTGTAAAGCCACTTTAACTACTTTTCAAATCCCTCACTTTCCCTCGGTGCTACTGCTGGTACTAACAGCTCAGAAGTGCATCATAACCAAGCCTTCTCCTCCCTAAATACTGTGCAAAGGCATTTTTCTTTTTACAATCCCTGCTCTTTGTGGAATGAATTATACATCTGTGAAACAGTCATCTGAAGGTTGGAGGTGCTGGGCGAGGGTGTGCAGTTAAAATGAAGAACTGTGAGGTGCATTTCTATGTCAGTAAAAATGCCACATCTGTATATGATTTGCATGCTTGTTCCCTTCTTGCATTCCTGCTTTTAATAGACTTACTGGCAATGCAGGACTCAGTAGCCAAATAAAAAAACAGAATGTATAGTGACATGATGACAAGATTTAAGGTAAGTCTATATAAAGTTTTGAATATTTGGTTTGAAGCATTTATGTTTGTCAAATTAGAAATAAGGAAGTGCAGATCTTGCACAGGCCACTGATCGATAGCTATGTGCCCCCTTCCTGATTTTTATTTTTTTTTGTATATTTGTCACACTTACATGCTTCAGATCATCAAACAAATTTTAATATTAGACAAAGATAACCTGAGTAAATACAAAAATCTGTTTTTTAACGATTTAATTTATTAAGGGAAAAACAAAACAAAAACTATGGCCCTATGTAAATCATGAATTAACTGTGATTAACCTCATTGCTGGAAAGCTGAGTTCAATTTCACTAGCCACACCCAGGCCTGATTACTGCCAGAACTGTTGAATCAAGCAATCACTTAAACAGAACCTGTCTGACAAAGTGAAGCAGGCTAAAAGATCTCAAAAAGCAGCACATCATCCCACGATCTAAAGAAACAGCTGAGGAACAACGCCATTGACATCTATCAGTCTGGAAAAGGTTACGAAGCCATTTCTAAGGCTTTGGGACTCCAGTCAATCACGGTGAGAGCCATTATCCACAAATGGAGAAAACTTGGAACAGTGGTGAACCTTCCCTGAAGTGGCCAACCTATCAAAGTCACTCCACAAAAGAACCCAGAACAGCATCTAAAGAACTGCAGGCCTCACTTGTCTCAGTTAAGGTCAGAGTTCATGATTCAACAGTAAGAAAGAGACTGGGCAAAAATGGCATCCATGGGAGAGTTCTAAGGAGAAAACCACTGCTGACCAATGAGAACACAGAGGCTCATCTCACATTTGCCAAAAAACATCTTGATGATCCCCAAGACTTTTGGGAAAATATTCTGTGAACTGACGAGACAAAAGTTGAATTTTTTGGAAGGTTTGCATCCCGTTACATTTGGTATCAAACTAACACAGCATTTCATAAAAAGAACATCATACTAAGTCAAACATGGTGGTGGTAGTGTGATAGTCTGGGCTGGACGACTTGCCATAATTGATGGACCCATGAATTCTGCTCTCTACCAGAAAATCCTGAAGGAGAATGTCCGGCCATCATTGTGCTCTGAAGCTCAAGAGCACTTGGGTTATACAGCAGGACAATGATCTGAAACACACCAGTAAGTCCACCTCTGAATGGCTCAAAAATAAAACAAATAAACAAAATGAAGGTCTTGTAGTGGCCTAATCAAAGTCCAGACTTAAATCCAATTGAGATGATTTGGCATGACCTTAAACAAGCCATTCATGCTAGAAAACCCAACAATGTGACTGAATTACTTTTTCACATAGTGCCACAAGTGTGACAAATATGCAAAAAACTAAGAAATCAGGAAGGGGGTAAATACTTTCTCACAGCACTGTAACTCTGACAGCTTGTGTTAAAGATGTAGTGAGGAGAAATCTAGACAAGACTTAAGGTAAGTTCATTTTAAAAATGTAGTTAGGAGAAATCTAGTGCATATGAAGCCCATAGCTTCATATGCACTAGATTTTAAGTGCATATGAAGCCCATAGCTTCATATGCACTTAAAATAAGTCGGTGCTGACATCACACATGGCATGAACCACATTCTCCCAGGTGAAATTCTTCTGATTAACACATTGCACTGCTATATCTTCCTATCCTACCTGGGGTTGTCTGTTCTTTATTCTACTTATTCTGCCTTCAGGTGGGTCTTATTTATAAAAAGAAAAGTATAATGGATCAATGATAAAAGTGTGCACAAAAATGAAAAAGGCATGCATGTAAAAAAAAGTCTTAAAGATTTATAAAATGTGCCTATGCACACCTGCACATCTGTTGTCTTTATAAATCATAGTCCTCCTGGAAATGTGTGCAGGTGATTCAGCCTGGTTTTTAGACTTCCACATTTAACCATGAACAGTCAATGAATGTTTATGCATGTTTATACTTTGATTCTTCCAATATTTGCATTTTTACAGAAATCAGATTGATCCACAACTTTTCCATATGATCATGATATACTCTGGTACCCCCACCCTGGGATATCATATGAAAACTAAACTTGAATTGTAACATTTTTTAATGATCTTTGACATTAACAAACATTTAAACCAATGACGACGAACAGGCCTCAGAATTTTCACACTTAATAGTGGGTAAAGGCAAGCCAGACTTTCCTCTCAGTTACTGTGAGCTCCACAATAGCTGTTTCGTCCCAACTTTCCCCCGTCTCCAAAACGCTGGGGGGGAGGGGTTACAATTCAAGGGTTTGTAAAAAAAAACAAAACATCAGCATTCAAAGAAAATTAAAGAATTACACAATCAGTGTTTAGACGAGTGAAAGGAAATCTATAAGAAAGTGAGCTCTAATGATCAGGGCCTGCACTGGTTGTCATTACACTGATGGATTCTATTCATGTCATCCATCATCGACTCAATTCAGATAAAAGAAGAAAAGTTTACTGAGAGAAATGTACAAATGAATGTTTGGTGTTTGGTGGGTTGTGGGTTGTGGGTTGTTTTGTTTTTTTTTTAGTTCAACATTTGGGAATATATTTGGGTATATTATCTATCTGTTGGAGCAATTCTGTTAGGATGAAGAAGTCACTGGAGTCACTCACCGAGCACGCCGAGCCGGTAGTTCATGGTGACCACGATCACGTTGCCGTAGGCGGCGAGGACACTGGCATCAAACATGTTTCCTGTGCCTTCCATGTAGGAGCCACCGTGAATAAACAGCATCACAGGCTTCTTCCTGCGGTCACGGATATCTACATACACAGACAGAGGCAAAAGGAGGGTATAAAAGAACAAAAAGTCAATAACTGCATTCACGCCTCTCATATTCTCCTTGATTAAACATTGTGTTAGGCCATAACATATGGAACAAACTGCGAATTGCTCAGCTGGATGAAAACACAGTACTGGATCAGTGCTGCACTCCTCCCTGCAGCTGGATGTCAGCCTTTAAAAATGGGCTTGAGGTAATTTAGATTTCAGCCAATGATTCTAACAACAGGCAATAACAAGAGGCGCCACTGCAAGAATCTTATCAAATGTTTCCTGGTGATTAAAGCGAAAAAATGCTTGAAGGAAATCACCAGCTACTGTAGTGCTGCACATTAGAGCCAGTCATACATCAGTCTTTATTTCACACCGAGGCCTAGATTGACCAAAACTGATGCAATTCCTAGCGCAGTGGACAAGCATCTGTATCTGCAACTGATCCCACAAGCACAGGCAGAAAATTGATGGCAGCCTGAGGCAATTAGTTTCAACTGAGAATGTCCAAATAAATTCACAGAATATGTGCACAACAGCTCTTATGCTGGGGTAGCTCAACGTGTTGGTGTCAGAGTTCACCCCAAAGAGCTCTCTGCTTCAGCGAAGAGATGTTTAACACTGTGTAAACAGCCACTCTCTAGTAAACACACTCAAAGCAATGTGGCACCACAAGCACAACATACAGAAGGTAAAGAGGTACCAGGATGACATGAGGAGACATAATCAAAGCCGAGCCCCAAAGGAGTGAAGCTGATGTCTGTATACTCCCCTCTGAAGAGCATTCAGTGTGCAATCAACACAAAATAAAAGGCCACTGGCTCTTAATATATCATGTCTGCAATAAATTTCCATAATTTCCTCATTTTATTTTGCACCTTGGAACTTGGAACCCCCATAAATGCAAATTTCAATTCGCCTTGAGCTGCAGGGACAGCTATATCAACCTATTTCTAGGTCAACTCCCCAGTGTGGAATCTCTAGAAAAACACAGTTTTCTTGGACGCTATCATTTTGCACTGGCACAAATTGTTAGTGGATCCCGCCTTGAGGTGAAAAATGGAAAGATAGCTAAAAAGTTACCCATGAAAATGTTACGCAATAACATTAGAAAACAAATGTCTGGTCCAGGGTTTTATGTTATTATTTTACTGAAAATAAGTATAAATGTGCATAATGGAGGCAGGATCTGAGAATCATCTGTTATTAGCTATGATTACTGTTGCCTGAACATGCTTAAAAATAATAAAATCAACTACTTAACAACAAATTCTCTCCAATATATTGTAAATATGAATTTCTGGGGCAAGCTGAAGGTATGAAGGTAAAGTTGACCTAATATGCATTTCCTTTTTTTCTGTCATATATGTACTGTTACAGTGGTGGACGCTCATATTAAACATGGCCAAAAATTCAAATCATGAGGCAGTGTTTTCTCTACCACTTGAGGGGGTGGCCTATCTACCAAACAAACCAATTCTTCAACCCCATCAACTTTCTGTTCAAATCTTTTGTTTGTAAGAGGCAGCCAATCAGAAGAATGGTGGAACAGTAGTTAAAATGGCTCATTTCAGACGCTGGATGAAATGACAGTCTGCACCAAGACCCAGTATAAGATAAATAAAGATTATTTTGAACTGTAAAACACTCAAAGCTAATCCAGCAGAGTCTAATTATAAAAATATGAAGCTGAAAATGAGCATAATAGGTGCCCTTTAAGCTGTATTGTTGCTCAGGGAAACTATGATGATGAATTCTGGCGTCCTCCACTAAAAAAACTCATACATATCATTTGAGAAAGCATCCAATGTCAGTCCTGAGAGTTTTCAACAGATGCCCTCTCCTGCAGCGCTGTGCGTGCATGTAGGATGGTCCCTGATGGGCCCTCGTTGGCCTTTGAACCAGTCTCCTAGCTGACTGTGAGCAACGTCGCTCCTGCCTGCCAGGAGCCTACGGTAGCATATGGCACACAAGACTCAGAAGAGTGGCACAGTGACAGCCCCTGTTGGCTTCTGTTTGTGTGTCTGTGAGTGTGTATGCGTGCGGGCCTGAGGATATGAGCAAACAGTAGTGCCGAACAACCACATAAATAACCACTACTGCATCTATTATAGAAGGCAAGAGAGATGGAGGGTGTGTGGCTCCCTTTGAAACCTGCTTATATATATATATATATAAATGTAGATGAAGTGTTAAGTATACAGACATATGTAAGGTAGCTGCAAATGTTACACCCTAAATCACGAGTGATAGACTAAGGTATCACAGACACACACACATACACAGCCGTGACGCTGAAACCGGTGCATCAGTCAGGCAGACACACTCACACTGGGGAGAGAGAAATTTACAGGCAGTTGCAATGGAGAAGTCGCTATGGCAACTGCTTCACTTTGACTTGTTTCCGCCTCTCCTCCCTCTCCCTCTCACTTGGACAAAGTCTCATTGACTGTTGCTGTGGCAACATATTGCCGTCGTGCATCTCTAACCCCGTGATGCCCTTCACCGTGCCTCTACCTGCATGTCATTTCATTAGCAGCAAATGACCACATAAACACTTCCTACATGCATGTTTCTGCATTCTGCTGCAGGAGATGAAGACTGACAGCCTCTGGCATCGAGGGAGACAGAATGCAGATGCACCCACACCCAAGAGACGCAAACACACACACACAGACACACACACCAAGCAGTCTGTCACAGTTGACCTGTAGACTCGGTGTCCATGGATCACTTACAGGGCGAATCGTTGTGGCATAGTGACAGATAGGACTGAGGCCCTCGGGGCAACAAGCTCTCCTTCTCTCTCTTTCTCTGCCTCTGGCTTTGTTGGGTTTCTACCATAACTTACAGCTTAGCATGCAATGCCCACAGATGGGCGGGTGGTTAGCTCTCCACCCTCAGGTTTCATATTTGATCCATGTGGTTTAAAAAAAACTTTAACACCAACCCACCTATGGTTCAATCATTTATCAAAACGTGCAATTTTTATGCGCCAAGATACCAAAATAAGTCATCAGCTCTTCAGCTCTACCGGGAGGACCTGTGGTGTACAGTATATATACTTTTTGCATCATTTGTTCCTTATGAGTTATTTTGTTTACAGTGTGAACAGGTGCTGCACTGTCCCATACCACGGAGGAAGCTGGGGAAATGGAATAGTGTCCACATATACATACAAAGCCTCAACAAATCCTAGACATCGCTCGATTATGGGCAGATGGTAAATACTCTCACACAGGCATGGGCTAAAGGAGGGGCTTAAAACTGACTGATTTGTGTTATATTAACGTTTACATGTTCGACTAAAGGAATTAAAAGGAGCAGATTTATAGAACAGGTCAACATAGCCACTGTACAGGGCAGACTGACAAGGATTTACTCGCACTTTGTTTCATGGCTTTTATGGCCTTTCAGATGTATCTACTCTACTTTTTCTAAAGTATTGAAGTATTACCATTTCAATAGGGAGCAAAATCATATACTTGTTGCTCAACTCCCTTAATCTAATCTAACAGCTATAGGGAACAGGTGTTTAACAGCATTTGACATTTTTCATGATTTGTTATACTTTTTTGTCTTATTGCAAGCTTATAAGCTTATGCTCTCTGTGGGTTATGTGGGCAGCCACCTACAACTGGTATATCATAATATGTGTGCCAGACCCTAATAGAGACTTTTTTGCCCATATCTTCAAAAAATGATTATTGATAATAATTTTAACCTCTATATTTTTAATCTTGCACTTTAGTAGAGTAGAGGGTGCAGCTCCCCATCTTATCCCCTGTAACAAGATGTATTAACAACTCTCCCTTTAAGGGCTTTATGGCAGGTTTTTTCTGATTGGCTACCTCTTGTAAACAGAGGGTTTGAACAGCAGATGGGAGGAAGTTCTGTGCACAACACCATAGTTTAGTGCATGGCAGGACCATACTGGGGAAGCCTAAAGTAGAAAAAAACGTGGTGCTTTTGGTTTGCAAAACCTCATTATTTGAAACTTCGGCCATGTTTAACAGTATAGATGCAGAAGAAAAAAATAAGTAAAAGTTCAATTTTATCATTTAATTTAAGCAGACTCATATTTTTCTGACCATGCTAGGCCCATGACAAATACTTACTGTGACATTTGCTTATATGTCATTGTGGAATAAATGTGTCCAATGATGAGGCTCTTGTCTTCTCAGTCATTGTATTCATTTTTGTACAAAAAAAATCCACATAACTCTAAGCAAATAAATGCAGATTAAACCTTGAACATTTGATGATTCAGTACCTTAAATGCAGGCTGACAGCCTAACAGTGTAAAACATCTTAGCAGATTTTGGCCCTTCTACCTCTACGCAGCAACACAGACCACACCAAACTAAACAGGCAGGCACAACTCAGCTGTAACTGTAAGCTAACAAATTAGCTGACAGAGAATGGCACAAAAAGGAAAGTTGAAGATGAAGGTAGACAATTTCAAGACAGGTGGGAGACAAGTGCGTCTTTAAAGAGAGGCCCGTGTATCCATTTATCACGAGTCAATCTCTGTGTTCAAACAACACAATTTTCATTGTCATTTTGAATCCACACAGCAGGCAGGATACAGAACCATGGAACAGAGGCTTCAAAAAGTTGCTGAACTGAAAGAAGACATGCAGCCACAACATCATATGCGTCCTCAAGGCAAATCTCAAAATGATGATACTGTTAACACAAGCTTCACCACAGCAGAGGACGTGTCTAAGATTTTGTGAAAAACTGCAAAGTTTATTTTAATTTTTTTGTGTGCAGCCAATTTCATGGCAGAATGCTAAGCTGTATAGCATATGTAAACTACATGATCAAAGATGTTTAAGTTTTTAATGAAATTTCTCACACAGCTGTTGAGTTGTCATGTTCAAGTTGTTGTGAGACCCAGCCTACTGTAATAATGGCGCAATAATTTTCTTGATTAAATGGAAGGATGGAAAAATAACTTTTTTGGTGACTTTTAGGACTGGTTACAGGTTTTACGTGGACCAAATTACTGAATTCAATTTGGGACATAAAAAATTTAAGAATGTTAATGCCAGTAAATTGTATGTGTCTGGCCCCGTATTTGACTCCCATCCAGATTCAAAAAACAGATATTTTTATCTAGGTGGACAAGCATGCAAAGATGGGCTATAATTACAAAACTGTCACCAGTTTGCTGCATATTAAGTAGATTTACTTTGCTACTTTTTCGGATAATCCTGAAATTCCATATATTAAACCTAGTTTTTAAATACCCATTCAAGATATTGACTATACATTTACTTTTGTTTATAGTATTGTGTTATTGTTGTTTTCAGTGGCAGAGTCATTAACATAGCTATCCAGGTTACCAAAGCTGAATACTAATGAATCTTCAAGGCTTCTTTATAGCCTTTTGCTGCTAAAAGGATTTTATTTCCCACTGTGGTTTTTATGAATTTTATTCCAAGTAAATGTGAACAAATCAATCGTGGTGTTAGTTCAGAGAGGCTGGAAAGTCATGCTCAGTTAAAATCCTAGCAGATCAGTTGATCACAGTGCTAGTCCACATCAGCTGATGGCTCAGGTGGTACTCTTCTGAACATCCAATGGTGAAATAAAGGGTGTGCAATTTAAGCTGCTTTAGCCTGCCCACAGATGCTGAACCACTGCAAGCCACTTTGCAACCCAACTCCACCCTAGCTCCTTCTTTCATTTTTTATCTGACATACTCAGTATCATATAGTACTTAACAAATTTATTAGACCACCCAACCAGTGTAAGGTTTATGCCATGGCTGCTCTAAATTAACAGCATTAGTAATTACCAAAATCATTTTTTAGTTAATCCAGCAGCATAAGCAAGCTATTTAATTGTAATGATATATATATTTTAATGCTAAAATATAATTATTGTTGTTATTCATGAATTTTCAAATTCACAGTTTTACAAAAAAGCAGCAAAAAACTGTAAAGCACATTATTTTTTGTAATACAATGTGAAATTGCAGTTATTTACTTGCATTCCTAAACAGAAAAATTACTTTTAATGGTTGAATGTTATGCTCGATTAAATTCTGACTTCTCAGAGAAGTCCAGTGCACCGGCATAGATTTGGGTATAAAAAACGTGAATTCAGTTCAGTGAATTCAGTAACTTTTAGTTATAAACAAGTACGTATATAGTCTATTAAGCAAGAGTCGGGCCTGGTTAGTACTTGGATGGGAGACCGCCTGGGAATACCAGGTGCTATAAGCTTTGGAGGGGTGGCTGTGGCTCAGGAGGTAGAGCAGGTCATCTACTTATTGGAAGGTTGGTGGTTTGATCCCTGGCTCCTCCAGTCTGCATGCCAAAGTATCCTTGGACTGAACCCGAAGTTGCTCTCCGATGCGTTCATCGGCGTGTGAATGTGTGTGAATGTTAGATAGAAAGTACTTAGGTAGAAAAAGCATAGAAAAAAGTGCTTGTATGAATGGGTGAATGAGGTATGTTGTATAAAGCGCTTTGAGTGCTCAGGTACAGTAATGCTATATAAGAACCAGTCCATTTACACTTTCTCATTCAATTACCAGAGTATCGGGTTCAAGTTGTTTATGAAGATGCCCCATCATGTAGAGTCAAAAACTTCCTCTAATAGAGTCCACTGAGTCACCATTGCATATATCAATTGATTGCACCTCAGACCTGCTGGTTTTAGGCTGGTGTTTATAAAGAGGGACCAACTGGACAGCAATATGGTCTGAACCCCCTAGTGGGTTTTGGGTACCCCCTGATAAATCAAATATCCTCTCTCCCCTGGTAGGACAGTTAATGTACAGATAAAAGTGAGCAGCAACTGAAGTCCCCCCATACAAAGAGGAAAGGATCAAAAGCAAAATGTTCAAACCTAACCACTGTATGATATATTATATCTGCAGCAGCCCTAGTATTTGCTCTCGGATGAATATAAACAACTTATAAGTAATTTTCCAAACTCCTAAGGGAGGTAGAAGGACAGAAGTTCCATATCCTGAGAACAATATGACTCTCGAAGTGTGCAGTTCTTACACCATCTCTCATTAACATAAATACACACACCTCCACCTGCTTTTTTCCTGAGTGCCCATAGATCACGATCCATTCTCACGGGACCTCTAAACTCTGCGACATGACAGCAGAAACTGTCAGTTGTATCCTTTAGCCGTGTTTCAGTAAAACAGAGAAGGCAGCTCTGAGAAATACCTCACAGCCACCTGGAATATCAGTTGTTAGTTAGCTGGGACAGAATGTGTGCTTGAAAGGATCACTGTTGGCAGGGGTGGCTTGCTACCACGAGTCTGCGCCCTCCATCGGACACCTGTACATTGACCTCTTCACCTTCGTAGTGGAAGGTCCTCTCCTCCACCCCCTCGCTCTTCTCCTGCACTCCCTTGGAGATCTTTAAAGTCAGCATACCGCCTAAGCTGCCAAAGTTCTTCTCAACTGTAGCGAAAAATGCCAGCCACTGTAACATAATCTGCTCTGCTGCAGAAATGTTTTCAAAGCTTGCACTGGAGCCCACAGCAGCAGGTGGAAAATAAACATCAGCCAGCCATATTTGCGGAAGATACATCTCAAATTCTTTCAATAAGTCCATTGGCATTGGATAATCCCAGAGAATTTGATTACAGGCGAGTAACGACAACAGAACACTCAAGACATACAAACATATCTGACGGGCCCACAGACGCCTGTCACCACAGTGCAGCACCAGAAGGCACTTTGTGCTGCTCTCCCCACCTGCAACGTTCCATGTATGCACATGGAAGGGCATGATGTCAAACACAAATATCTGACGATGGATTTATTGATCTTCTTTTGACTATATCCTGACTTAAATACAAATTTGAGTAATTACTGATAAAAAGAAATGCATAACCCTTGAAGCCAAAAGTTACTATAATGGACTTGATGAAATGATAATTAACTAAAAGACAAATTCAACAAGATGAACGAAATCTAATAACCGAACAATGCCACTGGAAAACACTGCTCGGCTCAGTAAACACAAATAACAGCAACAAAGACAAAGCAAGATGGCAGAGAGCAGCTGAGTGCTGGTACCCCGAGGAGCTTAGCACGGCTGCTGATCCTTTCAAGCAGAACGGAGACAATGAGACGATTAGGTCTAAACTTGTGTTGAGCATTCCAGTTTAGCACACTGTCCACCGTGGCCCTCAGAGACACCACCCTCTGGTCTTCGGATGAGACAAACTGCTTCCTTTCAACTGCATCATCAACTGAGTGATTAGTCATGGGGATGGAGCACGGTTGGCCACGCTCTGTGCGTCACTGTCGGCTGCTGATTTTATGGGAATTGATGTTTGCTGACAGTAAACACTGACGCAGCCAGCTGAGAGGGAGGAGAAACTCTGACATGCGCTTATTTCTGAGAGTATCTGGAAAGATGAAGCGCCTTCAGATTTAAAGGTCTGCATGAATATTTTAGCTGTTGATTTTTTTTTTGAATAAAAAGTGAAGCTAAACCAAGAATCAACTGCAACTACATCATGACTTGGTCGACTCTCCTCTGAGCTACAGCAGCAGAGGCATACGCGAAGGCTACGTGGATGCAGAGTTTAAGAAGCATATATTACTTTCTAACAGAACAGAGAGATATCATCTTCCCATAAGTTAACCTGAGCGTGGAGAGATGGGAGTGTAGGGCCCTCTCCCTTCAAAAGCCATAATTAAAAAGATATTGAATCACGTTGGGGCGAAACGACAACTCAGAAGGGGGAAGAGCAAACCATATAGAATGTTCTATGAATTAACATTTTCATTTCTTCCATATAGGCTTCACTTAATGTGTTTTTCCACCATTTCTACTTCCAAAAGAATGTATAACCAGCAAGTGTGTATGCACAAGCGGATGAGGTGGAGATAAATTTTTGGCCTTTTACACTCAGGTTCCAAACTGTAATAATAGTGAAATTGCTCGCAGCAAATGATGAGCTGTCATCTGTGTGCAAATACGCAGAGGCTCTTTGTGTTAGTGTTCCAATTAACAGAAAGGTTACAGAGTAGTGGAAATATTGCTACAGGGTAATGGAGAGAACACATCAGGGCATATTTCTTTAATTCTGAGCTCTGTAATTTTAGTCATGATGGACTGGAATTATTTCAGAAAGCTTATCTTCAATGTGCAGGTCAGGCCTTTAAAAAAAAAAAAAAAAAAAACTAAATGTGGATTTACTGTATATCCCCCAAATTTTGGGATGAATCTTTACTCTAAATATGCAAAGACGATTCCTCAACAAGAAAACACTTACTGAAAAACTGAAAATATGTCTTTTGCTAGAATCCAAAAGAAAGGCACAGCAGTGTGTAAATTTTGCATTTTCAAAAGCCTCAAAAAAGAGTCATTTGTACATCAAGAAACATCATTTTCCATAGGCCAATTTTGTTCTTACTACCCTTCATGTTGGTGAATCAGAATCATTCTAAATCTATAGTTGCATGCTATCTGCCACACCCACATGTCTCTGTATAAGGGAAAACATGTACCTCAAGCTGGATCACAGAGCAAGTGGTTAAGTTGTTCTAAAACAAACCCCTGGCCAGTAAAGCAAAAATACAGGAGAATTCCTCGACTGGAACTGAAACAATATCACACAGAGAGGAAGCCGAAAACAGCGTATCCTTCCACAGTGTTTCCTGGACAGTGGAGTTCACAAAAAACAAAAGAAAAGGCAAGGCGCAGAATGCAATAATTAAATAGATAAATGTTGTAACACCTAAAAAGACTGAAAGGTTTAACATCAAAGCTGACACAAAAAAAAAAAAATACCAGACAAAAAAAAAAAAAAAAGAAAAAAGAAAAAAAAGAGAGCTTTTGAATATTTAATTTCATTCCTTATGGTTATTTATTTAATTCTATGAACATTTTTGATATGTGTGTCTACATTTTCTAAAACAGTCTGGTCTTCTCTATTTCTGATGTGGTTATGCATGATCTGAGAAAGCTAAGGATGAACCAATTTAGGTGCTGCCACTTAACTGTGAGGCTGTTTGTCTTAAATGAAATGAGCGTGCATGTGATTCGGTGGGAGGTCAGTGGGAAGCTGTTGTCACAGTGGGCTGCTGGAGGTGGAGGCAGACGTACGGTGATGAATGGGCTGTGATGAGATGCAAAGCAGCAGAGCTGACCCACCGAGAAGGGGTATAAGGCTTAATCGTTAGAGCACAATGGATCAAGGCAAAGGCCATGGTGATTGCATCTGGGATGTGCGTGTCTATGGTCTGGTATAATAATACTTGTGAGGACCAACAACTTCTGCACTGAAATGAGGAAAGTGAAGACATTTCATTAAGGTGGTTGGTTAGAAGTATTGTGCATTTGTGTCAGCAATAAAATTACCAGTTATCTGTGTTTTGGCACATATTTAACTTATAACACTGACTACCTCACAGACTGAATGTTTCTTGCTTGTTGTTCCATCAAAAACATCAATAAATGCTGTGTTTCCTCCCTTGAGCTGCTCTGCTTAGGTCTTTACTGCAGCCACCTTCAGTTGCTGCTTGTTTGTGGGTCTTTTTGCATTCCGTTTTAAATTTAATAACTAAAAATCATACTCTGTTGGGTTGAGATCCAGTGACTGACTTGGCCATTGAAGAATGTCCCATTTCTTTGCCTTGAAAAACCCTTGGGTTGCTTTTGTTGTATGCGTTGGGTCATTATCCATTTACACTGTGAAGTGCTGTTCAATCAATTTTGCAGCATTTGGCTCAATCTGAGAGAGTATAATCCTGTACACTTCAGAAGCCATCTTCCTGCTTCTATTAGCAGTCACATCATCAATAAACACTAGTGACCCAGTTCCACTGGCAGCTATACATGCCCATGCCATAACATTGTCTCCACCATATTCAACAGATAATGTGGTGTGCTTCAGATCATGACCTCTTCCTTCCCTTCTCCATACTTTCCTCTTCCCATATTTCTGGTACTATTTCATCTTGGATTCACCTATCCAAAGATTTTATTTTTTTTCCCCCAGAACTCTGCAGGCTCTAATCTGGCCTTCCTGTTCTTGAGTGTAACCAGTTGTTTGCACCTTGTTGTAATCCATCTCTATTTCCATTCATGAGGGTGTCTCTTGATTGTAGACTTTGACAATGATACACCTTCCTCCCCGAGTGTCTTCTTGACTTGGTTAAATGTTGTGAAGTTATTTTTCTTAACCATGGAAAGAACCCTGTGATCACTGATTTTAGTCGTCTTCTGTGGTCTTTCAGATCTTGGTTTATTTTGGTTTTTCAGCCCAACGATAGCCTCTCTCACATGCACTGGCGTCTGCTTGGGCCTCATATTTAAAATTAAAGTGAAAAGCTATTAAAAATATTGAAATAACAAGAGAACAGGCTTTACATGGCCATGAAACTGCTTGTCAGTCAACTGTCTACTGAAGTTTGAGTCTCTGAAAATGGGGGACTGTGTATGAAAATGGCTGTAATTCCTAAACAGTTAATGATTAATTTTTGTAGTGATGCCACTGAGACTGGCTCTCCATTACATGGTCATTTCAGGCATACACAGTCACATCCGGCGGTGAACTCAGAAGCCCCGCCCACCTGCTGTTCATACCTTCTGTTTGTGATGGGCAGCCAGTTGAAGCAAATTTGATTTAAATGTACAAAGAGGGCTAAAACAGCTCCTTTCAGAATTGGGATGTTGCACCATATTGATGATAACTGACATTTAATAATTAGATATTGATATCTTGTCATCTATCTATGATGTCTTTTCTCACCTCCCTCGAATCTATTTTGAGTGTATGCCATTTGTTAAAAAAGAAAAGAAAAGAGAGAGACAAAACACACACTGAAAAATGTGAAAGATGAAATTTACTGTCAGTTAAATTTTTGTCATTAAAATTTTCTACAGATATTCCAATGAGATGAGATGAGATCATGAATTCTTTGGGCAATGATGGCTGTGTAGTCACAACGTGATACGGTGAAAGCCCTATTTCAAATAGTGGATGAACTGAGGGGCTGCACCAAGGCCAAGTATAATATAAAAAAATGATTGCTTTGAAATGTCAGTTATGCAAAGCTACTCTAGTAGAGTACCTCAATTTAATGTCTGTGTCAAACTGACATTATTTCCATTATAACATAATTACAAGTAATTTGATCTCTTCTTTCATGGGTGCATTTAAATGTTCTTGGATACGTTTTTAAGAAAATCTGAACCGAATGAGTACATTAAAAAAAAAAAAAGCAAAAATTGAGCAGATAGCATAGTGAGACTGAGCCTTTTTAAAGTGTGCACCATGATCTGAACATCTTAAGATGATATATTATTCTACTGCCTTTCAAGTCATCAGTTCTATTTTAATACTTCCAAAGCAGCTGTTTAAACACATTTGAAACTATTAAATAACACCAATGCATCCATCTACCACTTTACATTTTGTGCATAACAGAGAAGATTTATGCAATGACAGAAACTACTCAGCCCAGTGTGTATACAGATAGTTAAGGCACGAGTCTAAACAATAACACTGCAGTACAGCTCAGTGGTCAGCTAGAGTTGTAATGCTTTACATTAAGCTAAATTTGATTTGCTTGTTGGCACTGACAATTATAGGAAGGTTCTTCCTCACTGCATCTGTGTGCAGACTGAAGAATCACACATACACACACCAAAGTGCTGCCTCTGTTCTCTCTGTCTGCCCGAGCTTATAAAACTGGGACTGCAGGGACCAGCATGAAGTTTAGATGATCCTTGCTGCTGTACTGTTTGTACTCTGTCTACACCAAATTCAGTGCCTGCGACAGCAAGCAAAACGCCCACCTCACAGCTCAATATGCTTCCAAAGATCAGACCAACAAACCCTACTTCCTAAAAAATAAGCAAACAGCTTCTGCTCGAAGGTATTGGATGCACCTGCAGTACTTATCTGAGACTGTATAATATCAGAGATATTATACTGGATATAATTTCATGAAACATGATTCATAACCTACAGTCAGCAGTTAAGATCACCCCCCCCCCAAAACAAAATGTGGCAACGTGCCAAGCATCTTCTCCACTTATTCCTTTGTATTTTGACCTCACCACCTCCTGCAACCACTTTCCCTTACCCAAATCAGACAGCAATGTTTCTTCTCTCCCTCAGCAGATTAAGAGTGGGTGAGGTAAAAAAGGAGCAGAGGGAGCAAGAGAGAAAAGATGAGTTGGGCCACTGGGAATAAGAATAGCTGTACCCTGGCCTGTCTTACAACAACAAGCTCTTATTACACTCAATAACATCTCCAAAAACATAAGTACTCTCTAATTTTCTCTCCCTGCTCATATATATCACATTTTTTTCTCTCTCTCCACTTCTTTAGCTCTCACCTTTACCACCACAAACATCCTGTTGCTCAATCTAGCTCAAATTTCTTTCCATTCACTCTCTTTCTCCAGCAGCAGTTCCTCTCTTTTCTTTACCACTTGTCCTCTTTTTGATCTCCATTTTGCCTGATATATCCTTTCTTTTATTTTTTTTCCCCCCAACTCCTGCCTCCATCTTAATCTGCAGCTGGCTGGCCTCTTGCTGGGAGAGTCTATTTCTAAACCCTCTCATATGGCTGGAAGCCCAACATGCTCAAGCTTCTTGTTTTTATTCCAACTGCACCGAGTAGTCTTCCTTATTTCTGTCTTTGTTCCACTTCATTTGTCTTCCTCTATCTTTTTCTCATCTCTCTGTCATAGGCTTTTGTAGCACTTCTACTGTTAAATTGTATCCCTCGCCCTCTCCTCTCTCCCATCTGTGTTATAAATAGTGGTTGGATTAGGCTGACTTTTTTTTGTTTTGCTCACTATTAGGGAGCGGATCAATTCCACAAATTGAGTGGATGGGGAAGCGAATACACACAGACAGCCCCTCTGTCCTCCAAAATGCCACAGTGACAAAGACGACACAAACACAGGCATTGTCCTTGTTTTCCCACTGCAGGCTCTCCCTTTTTCTCTCATAACAGCCCTCTTCTCTTCCATTTGCCTCATCCCTTTCTTTCAGCCTTAAGCCTTTTGGACTTCAGTTGACCCCTCTGGTTTTCTTCCTCGTTTTCCTGTCGTTTTCCTTTTCTTTCTCTCCACATTCATTATGCATGACTGGTAACAAAATACCCTAATTTTATATGAATGTGTTTGTTTGACTCTAAGATTATGCATGGTGTGAGATAACAGGATCGTGTTTGAAGTACCACATAACCACCAAAATACAGAGCGCAAACAACACAATTGTTCATATAAATACAAATGCCATACTCATAAATCAAACTCTGCTTGAGCCTTAAAATATATGCTAACTCCTTACTGCTTTCTACCTTGAGGCACTCTACCTGCTAGTTCCTAACACTACCCATAGACATAATTACTTAATACTATTGGAAGTCCTGTTTTGCTTGAAGACTACATTCATAACTTTTAGCTTTAAATGTGAAGCATTTTGATGTCCCTACATATTCCAAATCCTTTCTGCTTAAATACACACTCCTCATTGCTTAAAAACCTTTACCATTTTATTGCTTATTTTATGCTTACTGGAACTCTCATTGCTCAACACTACTGGAACTCATTTTTTTGCTTAAAGTCTAACCTTGTGATTTTTTAAAATCTTTTAAAGTCATAAAATCATTTTCTGTTAAAAGCTTTCCTTTTTGGGTATCGTAAAAAGGTTTAAAATTTTAAGATAAAAAAAAAAAGGGTTGGACGTTAATGGACCCTAACTCTAACCCTAGATGGGTCATCAAGGAACTGTTAAAGAGATTACTGCTTGTCAAATAAAACTATGCCAACTCCAATCACTTGAAGCTTAATACTTAAAAATCATCTTTAGTCCTGATTTTAGGTCCTTATTTCTTACAGACTGACCTTCCTTCTTACTGCTTGAGCACCACTCTTTCCTTATTAATCCTTTCCTGCTTATTATATAAAAGATACTCACACTAACTCCTTATTACTTCAGTGTTTATTGATTAAAAACGTGCTCCTTGTTGCTTAAATCATTCTACCTTCCTTGTGTTTAGAGTCTATCCTTACTCCAACAGTTATTGCTTAACACTGTTTGAAGTTCTGCTCTGCTTTAAGACCGCCTTCATAACTTTTAACCTATAAATATCCTTAATCCTTTTTGCTCAAAGGTAATCCCGTCTTCTTCAGGCTTAAAATCATTACACCTCCCTGCTTTGAGACATCTCTTATACATTAATACTTGAGTCCTTACTGCTTAAACACTAGTCAGTCTCTGATTACTTAAAAAAACAAATGGGTCAAAACAATAAAGCAAACACCAACCATTTTCCTTAAAACTATCCCATCTCCATCACTTGAAGATCCCACTTTGGATCTTATTTCTTATTTAGCATTTGACTCGTTATACAAGATACAAGCTTTAAGATTTTAGATCAATTAATCAGAATCAGAATCAGAATACTTTATTAATCCCTGAGGAAATTGCGTGGTCACAGTTGCTCCAGGACAGTAAGAAAGAAAGAAAGTAAATTATTAACAGGTTAAGATACCAATGTTAAATAATACAATATATTACAATACAAAATATTACAATAGCTCTAATTTTACAAATATTACAAATAGCTCTAATATACAATAACTCAATGTATACATATCCTAATATATTACAGAACAGTGAATTGAGGTTCCCTCTTATCATACTGCCTTTATTATATTAAGGGTGTACAGTTGTTGCAGTGTATACTTGTGCTTTAGATGGAGGAGTTGTACAGAGAGAGCCACAGGCAGGAATGAT
>VUQS01067136.1:0-20282 GCA_015108495.1 Heterochromis multidens | reverse complement strand
GTAAATCAGTACCCAATCGTATTATTGTAGGGTCTCTACCCTACAATATAAAGCGCCTTGAGGCGACTTTTGTTGTGATTTGGCGCTATATAAATAAAATTGAATTGAATTGAATTAAAGCTAAAGCATCTTAAACAGTGCCCCCTACAGAAGATTTGGATGTGTTGAAAGGTTTCAGCTGACCCATCAGCTGATGCCGGCTGGCCATGACTTAAAGCCTTGGTTATACTCCGTTTTGGACACAGACACGGACAGATGAAGACTCATCGGTCGGGCAGTCATTCCTGTTATACTCACTGTGTGATCACAAAGTTTACATCACTCGGACCCAAGCAGATTAAGTATAATCGACGCTTAACACTAGACTCTGCTTTTATAGCAAAACCAAACAAAAACGATGGTACTACACATGACACAAACCCCAGTCTGCTGGGTGAAAGTCCTGGGATTTAAACCACCACCCTTCCAGCTTCCTAAATGGCGAAGGCCGTGGACTCTGAACATATTCCTATTCAAACAGGTCTGCGTATGACTGTGTTGGCATTCAGGAAGTTGTCATTCTAAGTGTTGTTCTAATTATTTTACTCATGCCTACAATATTACCTGCCCAGGTTATTAATCTGCAGTGGAAACTCCCACAACAATAATAATAATATTAATATCTGTTATTGCAGATAAGAGTGACATGCAGAGTGGTTAATCATAGTCTCATATAGCCAGATAGGTTGTCCTTATGCAGTAAGTCTTTCTTGTGGCTGATAAAGCTAGCCTTAGTCTTGGATCTTAATTTGAAGCCTTTAAGCTCACTGTTTTAGTGGATCCAAAGTGTACTGGTTTACACATTCACCAAACAATACCTGGTTTGATCCCAGGAGTAAAAACATCAGGAAGGTCATTCCTTGCACCACTCTTCCAAATCAAACATGCAGAGGTACCTGCTGTGGCTGATTGAGTCAGGACCTGCACTCAGGTTGGTGTGTGACATCATTTTATTGACCCCAGGATTGAATGATTGTGTTTTATCACTTTTTTTTCAAATGACATCTAAACTTTAACTTTTGAACTAATTAATTCCCTTTAAAACGAACTGTTTGGATGTCATTTAGAGGTCTAATCGTAAAACTGCTCCGTGGATACATTTATGGTTGAAATTAAGCCAAACGCAGGCCTGAAACTCTTTCCACTCACTTTTCAGGCAAATGTAGACGTAAAGGGACGTCGGCCAGTCATGGCCTTTAAGAGGGATGTCTGTCTTCAGACCCACCAGATTTAGGCCAGAAATAATAGTCTGTGGACATCTGATGCTTGGGGTGAATAATCAGTGTCATATCCTACACTTTAATAATGGTCTTTTGATTGGATGGGTTGAGTTTGGCATAAGATAGAGCCATGAAATCTTAACATTTCTGACTCAGAAGGATTTGAAGCTAGAAGATGAGACTCGTGTCAGAGAAGGAAACCTTTCAGATGCTCTAACTTGCTTTAAGCAGCCATGCATCCCAAATGGTAATGTGACCCTTGAAATTTCCCAAAAAAATTCACTTTTTGAAGTTTTCTCCAGTGAAACCAGGATACCAGTGCTTCTGTTCTTCTACAGCATAGACATTAAACTGGTAGAGCTTGTTCAAACTTGTGATACTGATGCTCAGAGTTGGCTTCAGATTGATTTAAGTTATGAGGGCTCAAAATGCTGGAAAAATAACTAAGAATAAGCATCAGATTTTGCCAACACCTCTATGTACTTTAATAGCCTGTAACTTGGAAAATATTCACTACATAAAGATTAAAAATTTGCAATCCCTTGAGAATAGTTAACAGAAGGTATAGACAGTTAACTGGAGAAATAAAATTCAAAAAACGGCCTCTTAGCAGCACATATCTGCCTCTTCAGCCCAGCTGATGAGCGCTGATCAGGATCTCGTGGCCTTCTCCCATTAGTTGCAGGAGAAAAAAATTCCTTCAGTCACTTGGGGGCCGGCGAGAGCGACAACAACAGCTCAGTGTGCCGTGATCCCCCGCCTCCCCTTCCTGCGCCGCCAATTCATCAGGCTGGGCGCGACACGAGAATTGCAGCCCCCTTAATGTCGAGGCAATCAGGGACTCAATCAGAGCTGTGGAGCACAGTGGGAACCGCACTCCAAGCACATGTGCACAGGAGTACCCCGAGGGCCCCAAAGCTGCAGAACTAATGAGAGAGAATATATGTGCCCCACAAGTATGTGCCCTAGAGAGCGTGAGCGGCAGCGCAGGGACCCAGCACCCTTAGAGAGAAGAAGAAAAAAAAGTAAATCAAGCCAAAATGCCGCTGCTGTGACGCCGCTTTAACCCTTTCACTCAGAGCCTGCCTGGACACTACGTTTAAAAAAGTACCAGCCAAGCGCACCGAGGGAGAGCTCTTAAATAATATTGACGTAAGCCTGGAGAGACACGCGGCCTGATTTAGATAATGGATGTTTTCTTTTCTTTATTTTTCTTTAGTTAAATTACTGTCAATTATTCAAACGAAACATTTGGAGTGAGAACAATGCCTAATTGGGAGTTACCAAGAAAAGCAAACTGTCCCCCATTGTGCCTTTTGCAACTTGCTCTGTCCTACTTTCCTCCAGCGCTGGGTGCAACAATGAAAACACCAAAAAGGAAAAAGAGAGAGGCGGTGTGTGTTTCACTGTGAGTGTGTGTTTTAACCCTGAAAACAAACAGGTATGACTCCTGAACGCTTCCATTTGCAGGAAGCCGCTCGATTTAAATAAAGCCCCAGCGTGTTTTCTTAGCTGAAGCATCAGCCCGATTCTTGATGCTCTAATGCTTTTGGTATGCCTCTCCCTGACCTAGAAACAGGGATAAGCATCAGGCTTAATCAGGCAACAAAAATGGCAGCTTGCTCACTGTACACTTATGAATGAGGCGCTCATTATTGGAGGTGGGGGCTGGAAACCCTTCGTGACCATTAGATTAGAGCCACCTCATGAATAGCCTCTCTGTGGTATGAATATTCTAATGAGGCCCAGCCTGTTTTCTCTCCACGGCCAGCTTCTTCTTCTCCTTCTTCTTCTGCTGCTGCTGTTGCTCATGAATATTCATGGCGGGTGGGAGGATGCTCGCACTGTGCGGGTCAGTCAGACGCAGTGATCCAGCAGCAGCTCCGGCTTAACCAACCATCTGGAGCGTTTAGGGAGCACATTGTTACCGCACCCCTGAATTACATCACTGAGGACCATCGTGTTTAAACTCCCATGAAAGGACGCGGTCGCTCGATTTCTCCTCAATGGAAGCTGAATCAGCTGATCAAAGTGGCCCCTCCTGGGCTTTATCGCCATCTTTATACACCAGCTTCCTCAGAGTTTGGGGTTCAAATCAAAACACGTGGGGTTTAGTGAAGCTGACACTTTGATTTTTGATTAATCAGAAGTTTTGGGAACTTTAGTCATAATTCAGGGTGGCTTTTTGACTAACAAGGTGACACAGTCCTGCTACTACCACCTAGGGAATATCGTGAGGATGCGATGTTTTTATTTCCTCTCAGTTAGATTATTATAATGGTCTTTTAACAGGTATCAACCAGAAAGCATTAAATAGACTTCAGATGGTGCAAAATGCAGCAGCCAGACTTCTTACATGAACCAAGGAAGCTCCAGTCTTAATGACTCCACACTGGCTGCCCATTACTTACTTTCAGAGTTGATTTTAAGACTTTACTTATTCCCTTTAAAGCCTTTCACCGCTGTTCCTGTACCGTCTGGTGTGCAGCCTCAGATCCTCAGGCAGAAACCTGTAAACTGTTCCCACCTCATGCCTAAAGACAGAAGCTGATCGCACACTTGCTGTCGGGGCTCCTCGGTTTGTGGACTGACCTGCCCGAGGACCTCCGGCTCGCCTCATCAGTGTCTTCTTTTAAATCACTGCTAAAGATTCATTTATATTGTAAGGCTTTTTTGAATTAGACTTTTATGTTAATTTTAGATTATTCATTACAACAGGAATCACTTTGTATCTTATTTTAAGTCTATTTTAATTGATTTGGAACTTCCTGCTAGTTTGTTCTTTTATTCTGGGTTTGTGACGCTGGTTTTGATAATAATAAATAATAAATAAATAAATAAACATTATTATTATTATTATTGTTACAGATTTGAGAAAATTTTAGAGACTTGGACGTCATGAAGCTGCCAGTGTAGCTAAGTTACAGTTAGCTGGCATGTCTACAGATTTGATTTGCTAGCAGTAACAGTAAAACCTCAATTATATTTTCCACATCGTAGTCTGCTAGTGAGTCTGCTCAGGTCCGAGTGACGTAAATTTTGTCATCAGATGTGAGCGCGAGTGTGGATGTCCGTAAGCCTGCCTGTTTTTTAAGTATAAGAGGAGTAATTACCCAGCCGTGGGGTCTGCAGCTGTCTGTGTCCATGTCTAATTGACGCTTTACAGTTAGACAGCTATACTTACAAATAACTTGCAGCTGCACTGCATGAATCTGACGATCTGAGCATTTTCACCATCGCGATCTTGATGCTTAGAAACTCGATCTGACCAGATGTGTGGATCTGACTGTGAAACCAAGGACACGGAACATCCATCCATCCATCCATCTGTCCGTTTTCTGCCAGTTATCCAGGTCCTCGTCACGGGGATGGCAGTTTAAGCAGAGATGCCCAAAACTCTCTCTTCTACCACCTCATCCAACTCTTCTGGAGGGGACACCAAGCTAGCCAGGAGACAAATCTCTCCATCGTGTCCTGGGTCTACCCCAGGGTCTCCTCCCAGTAGGACATGCTCAAAACACCTCACCTAGGAGGCATTCAGGAGGCATCACATTCTGATTCTCAGCCACTTCACTGACTGTTTTTGATGTGGTGGAGTAGCGGTTCTACTCTGAGCTCGTGACCGACCTCCTCACCCTCTGAGAGTGAGCCCAGACACTCTTTATAGGAAACTCATTTTCATTGATTGTATTGTATTCTGACTGTAATAATGATCGTAATTTATAAAATAAACGACCTCAAACTAGTGACTGAGGCCATAAACTCATCAAGAAAGTGTTTACTGGGATCATAGATCAACAGAGACAACGGTAATTTCCCCAGACCAGAGGAACTGCCCCCTGCTGGCCATTAGACAGAGAGAACTCAGGTTTAAGGCATTTCCCTCTTTGGTTTCACGTTTCAGACCAAAAAGCTATGTTCATCTTTTATACTGTCTATCATTGTAACAGTAGCTGATAAAAACAGCCAGATCAGCCGAGAGTTTGAAGGAATCAAGACCGGATTATGCTACATGAGATAGTTTGCAAGGCAAGTAAGAATTAGCTAACATTGGCTATGAAGAAAGGCAGCTCAGGGTTTGAGCATGAAAACCATGAATGTCCTGCTGATGTTGACCCCAGTTTGTTCAGACGGTCAAATTCCTGTTTGACCAGATCAGTGACTGCCATTTACTTCCATCATATTCAAAGGAAAGCAGACATCTCTACAGCCAATAGCTCCAAAACTGGGCAGCTCAAACCAAAATGATCTAGATGGATAAACAGCACTGATGATAAAAATAAAGACTATATATGAGCCACCACTGCCTATTTCTCCTGCCAAACTGTCCAAAAGCATGGCGTCCTCGGAGCAGGAGAGGATTTTCTGCCTCACCTGGATTGTGACAGTGTGTTTTTCATTTGTATCCTGAGCTTAACCTGTACTGTAAACAGGGGCTTAATTGATTAACCATGAGTTCTCGTTAAAATCTCGACCGCTTCCCTGGAAAAATACCTGCAGGAAATAAAGACACTTTCTTCACGCCTCATTAACATTTCCATGCAGCTGTCAGAGCAAAATAAACCTTGAAATGCCATTATTGCGGTCATATAACCGTTTCTGTCAAGGACTCTGTGTGCTAAGCTTACAGTCCGGCTTAGAAAGAGTGTCAGCGACGTAATCGAGGAGTCCTGAGAAAACAAATCAGGTGGAAAAGAAAAATGTCAAAGATCACTTGTATGCTGCTAAGACAGCTCCTCAAACCAAATCTTCTTCCACTGAGACATCAGAACCTCTGTATTTCTTAAAGACATGACTTTCAGATAGATTGATATTTAGGCCTGACACTTCTTTTGTCCTCCACTTGTCCAGCTTACTCATTTTTTTTAATGACACACTGCACACCAGATATAAGTTTTCAGCTAATAGCTCTTTGGGAATCACCTTGTTGGTGCAAAAATACTATTTTATTCCTGTCAAACTGTGTTCTCTTTGGCATTTTTCATAGATTAAACAACGGCTGCACAATTAAGGCCAAAATGATTGTCATAATTATTTTCTTCAATATTGCATCCAAGCAAAACTGGTCCTCCTAAATCCAGAACATCTCTTTGAAGAAAAACTGAAAATATGAATTAAAACTCAACACAAAATTAAATCAACATCTTTACATTGCAGAATATCAAGGTGTTTTTTTTTACCTGTTCTAAGTGCATCTCCTAGAAGCAAAGTCTAAAGTCTTTCCCGCCATTCATTGTACCTGCATGATGGTAGTGAATAACACTCATATCACTCGACAGCTTGAGATCCACCTCTTTTTCCCCTGCCGTGTTTTAGATACAGTGCAGGTTTTGCCGCCTTGGAAAAATAATTGCGCAAGGAGATAACATCTTTTGTCCAGTAAGTTGACCAAATTTCCTGAAGCCTTCATTACTCACTGTGCGTATTGGACACTTTGGTCTTTGGCCAACTGGAATGCGATTGGTTGGTGAGCTGAATGGAAATGCTGACGCAGTGCAATGGCTCACTTTTATGGACGTCTGAGTTCATGTTGGATGATTCACGTTAGCAATCATTGCATTGCATTGTTCTTCTTGGCCTTCGTTGTCCTACAGTTATGATGTGTTTTCAGATGGTTGAATAAGCTAGTGTGTTGCAGACACACAGCACTCTTTGTGTATGATTTGTTCTTGGCTAACATCACTTGAGCTAAATCAGAAGTGTTTCCAAAGAGCGGATGATGATCTGCTTCATGGGAACAGCTCCTCACCTTCTGCTGTGCCAGACATTTGATTTTTGTTGTATTTCTGTCTTTTAACGTGGTGTTACTCATCCAGACTAGTCCAGGAAACTTCACGCTGCGTGGCACAGAGAACAGCTGTGATTGGCTCATGCTGGCATGTCATCAGGCAGTGATTCAGGGAGCATTTGATTTGCTTTGGTTGAGCATGCATTTTCAATATTTCTCGATCAAGCCAAAATCGTGATCGAAAATAAAATTTTATTAATTGTGCATTGCTAGATTCAACTAAAGAAATGAGAACAAATGATGTGTTTTTGTGACAGGCTGCTAGTAACAAAGTGCCTAAAGATACAATTTAAAATTGGTTCTTTGCTAAGTTGTCTGTTATATGTAGACACAACACTGGTTCATCCCTTGAGCTAGGAGCCTTTTTATGCTTGAATGATTCATAGATCAAAAACATTCCTCTGAAAATGTACAAGGAGTGGACTGAAAATGAGTGAAAAAGTAGCCAGTGTCCAAAGAAACACTTTAAAACACCTTCAGAAATCCTGGAGAACTATTGATCAAGAGCACTTTAAAAGATTACAAGAAAGTCTGGCTCCTTAGGAGCAAAATATACAGAAATGAGGGGTGGGTCAAGACTTTTACACAGTACTGTATTTTCCCCATTTCTCATTTATTTTACTTTCTTTCTCTTTTTTTCATTAATTTCTACTAAAAGAAAGACTCTCAAACAAACTAAATTAAATTATGTCTCAAACACATAATTTATAATGGCTCCATTAGATTTTACAAAGTCCAGTCTTATTTGTGGACACATAAAGTAGCCAGAGTGACCACTATGGAGCACTTTTATCATTTAAAAAACAGCTTCATACATCAGATCCAGATGCAGTCTAAGGACAGACTCCCAGACCTCCCTCCTCCAGCTCTTCTGGGTGTTTTAGCCCACAGCTCATGGCAATACGTGAGGGTGGGACCGTAGATCGACCGACAGCTCTCTCCTCACCACAACAGCATCCACATCACCGCAAACGCTGCACCAATCAATCTGTCAATCTCCAGCTCCACTCTCATCTCACTCATGAACAAAACCACACTATACTTGTATATATATATCTCCTCCACTTGCGGCAGCAACCACTCCCTAATATGGAGTAGGCACTCCACAGTTTTCATCTAAGAGCCAGGGCCTCAGATTCAGAGGTGCTGATTCTGATTCCTGCTGCTTTGCACTTGACTGTGAGCTGGAGGTCATGGCTTGATGAAGCCAATGGGACCACATCAGTTTTCAAAATAATAACTTTAAAATCACAAGAAAGCCTTCACATATGTATAGAAAACCTTATTGATACATAGATAACATGATCCTCTTCCTGTTATTGTAGATCCCCACAGGAAGATAGGCCCATATGGTAAGCCCCTCCTGTGGTAAAGGTAACCCTTCCTAGGTGAGGTGTTTCAGGGACAATAGATAGATGGAACAAAATAGATGATTAAGAAAATTCCCCTTTCACATATTTTACATGTAGATCAAAGTTTATGGATCAGGGTGGACCTCAGAATTTAAGTTTTTAGAACAAAACAACAAAAGTATTTAACTTTTTTATGATCCTTTGTTTGAAATCTACAAATAATTTAAATCTGTATATAGTTCCAATCCTGTGTGTTAATGCAAAATAAAGTATGCCCACAGCAGGAATGTCATACATTTTACTGATAAAACTAGATTTGTTAAAGACTTCAGTGTGTTTGGTGCCAGTTTAGGGTTAAAATGACTTTGTTTACTCGTCTGTTTGTGATAATTGCCATTACAACACCTTGTTAGGGGTCAGCTGGAGTCCCGTGTGCCCTCTTGACTAATCAGGGAGGAGCTGCTGTTGTGTTGTTGTGATTGTGGGGGGTTTTTTTGCCACACGCAGCCTGTGAGTCACCTCCTCTGTATCCATGAGTGTTCAGGGTCCCAGAGACCTGAGACGCTGTGGCTGAAGTGGAATGCCTGAGTCGTGAGTCAGGAGGCATCTGAGGGGGGAGACCAGCCGCTGGCCACAAGTCACAGTCCACAGAGCACGCTCAGAGACGTGAATTCACACCTGAATCCTTCCCAAAGAGGATGAAACACTCGGGTGAACCTTTAAATGACCTGAATAGCATGTTAGATGTGGATTTTAGGTCAAACAAAAACCAGTTGTGCTTTTAATTATGTTTCTTTTCATATTGATTTATGTTTCCTTTCTTAAATTCTGTTGTTATTTGTGGGATTTATAGTCCTCACTGCATCAAAATTAAAGGTTGTGTTTTTCCATTGTGTTTTGCTCGTTTGTTAGGACATTAAGGGTGTCTGTGTTTTGTCTGAAGCATCATTATATTAAATGTGCTGTCATTTTTCGCTCGATGCGGTTTGTGGAAAGCCAATTATGCCACAAGTCACAGATGTATGATGTAAAAGGTATGAGAAATTGAGTAAAAATTACAATAATTACACTGAAAATTAAATTAAAATATTAGTTAATCTGCTTTGAATGTCGTTTGCAATTTAAATGTCTTTCATCGGCTGTTATCACTCCCACAGATATGGCTGGTAGGGGCCCTTATTTGCATGTTTCTAGCAGATACAGCTTTCCATATTGCAGTGAGAGTCTAACTTTTTATTTCTGTGGTTGCTGTCATGTGTTCTCATTTCACCTGGAGCTCCATGTCATAAAACGATTGCTCAATTTAAAATCACTCCAAAAGCTATTTTACCTGTAGAGATATCAGCAAGTGAAAGTGTTACTGCCCCTCATTTCTTGAGCTTGAGCTCAATCAATTATTGTTCCATCCCCTCGAGGACTGCTTATATCAGCGGTGAGGTGGCGAACGTGTCGGCTCCAGCCTCCACTTTAATTTTACAGCACGTTAAAGAAACCACAGACGGCTGATAAGCTGAGGATGAAGCGGCTAAAGCCTCGGGTGAAAGAAAACCTGGAGATGTACCGTGCATATTTTGATAAGTGCAGTGGAACATTCCAGTCATTCTCCACCATAAACTCCTGAGAGCGAGCAGCGGTGACGCCCTTTGCAATGAGACCCTCTTCTTCTCTTCCCCTGCAGCTCTCTCTACCACAGCTTCTCATTCAGACCTGCTGTCTTATCATTTCTGCCTCCTTCTCACTGAAGGTCACCATAAAGGGCCTTGTTGGAGAAAGTTTCCACTTGCCTGAAATGTTGAGAGGCACTTTATTGTGTTTGTGTTTCTGTTTAGTGGCTAAGCAGGCTGTTTTTCACCCACATTACAACAAACCAGCAGGGGAAAAACAACCCAAATAGTTGGTCTAAATTTAGCAACACTGCAATGGAAAAATACTCAATTACAAGCCAAAGTCCTGCAATTAGATGTTCAGGAATTAGCGCTGCTTATTTTAAGAGTGCATCATCCTCTGAGCATCTTTAAAGTCTGCACAAATTTATCTAACAAATCAGCAGATGCCAAATTGTTTTGGTCTGGACCAAACAGTCTATTGAACCATCCATCCAACCAACCAACGACCCAACCATTCAGCCATCCAACAAACCAACCAACCAACCAACCACCAAACCAACCACCAATCCAATCCAGTGTTATTTATAAAGCCCATTTAAAACAATGACGTTGACCACAATGCTGTACATGAAAAAGGAAGGTTACACAATAAAATCAAACCAAACTGTTGGACTGGCACCAACCATCCAACCATCCAACCATTCAGCCATCCAACAAACCAACACATCATTCAACAAAACAACTAACCAGCCAGCTAACCAACCCAACCATTTAGCCATCCATAAAACCAACCAACCAGCCAACAAACCATCCAACAAATCAACCAACCAAACAACCAACCAAACAACCAACCAAACAACCAACCAACCGCCAACCAGCTAACCAACCAACCGTTTAATCAACCAACTAATTACACAATTTCCTCTGGGATTAATAAAGTATTCTGATTCTGATTAATTCAATGCAATTTTATTTCTAAAGCATGTTTAAAACAACAAAGTTGCCCAAAGTGCTGTATATGAAAAAGGAGGGTTACACATTAACACACGAGATACCATACACACATGCACACACATACCCACACATCCCCACACATCAATATATTTAAAAAAAAGACCACAATACAAAATACAATGCAAATACAACAACAAAACAAAATTACAAAACAGCCTAAATACCTATGACTTTCACTCTGGGTTGAAAGCCAAAGAATAAAAAGGTCAAATGGTGCTGGTGTGTGTGGCTTGCAACATCAACTGCTGTCAGTTTTGTTTGTGTTTAGACTGGTGTTGCTGTTGCTTGTTACCCAAAATGTTGACTCTCTTAACTCTCTGCGGGTGTATGATCACCAAGAATTGCTGGATATTCGACTACTTACTGGAAACCAACCACCAACTGACTTTATTAGAATTATAAGAATTATAAAGTTCTGTCTGCAATCAGGCCAGTTTTGAGATATTAAGCTTTAAAGTTTTTGCCCTCCACATAGAAAAAATTAAATGTGGATTAAGTCTTGTTCACAGATGATTATGCCACAAACTGTACATGTATTCTAAATCTTTAATATCAATCCTGTCACATTTGTTATTTTTTTTAAGAAGTGAAATACAGCCACTGATTTTCAAGGAGTGAAAAATAGTTAACTTATAATTAGTTTTAAACCATAAAAATAGTGATGTAAGAGAGTGTCCACAAGTGTGATTAAATTAAATTTAATGCATTCTATGGCATTTTTTAAAATTTCTTCTTTCATGGCAAACTGCTTATACACACACATTTCCTGTTTAAAGAACTGGAAGAAGACAGTGCTTAACAAAGTAACATCTTTTAATGTTTCAATGTCACAACATCTCATACACAATTTAAAAATTCTACAATAAAAACAACAAACAAAAATACAAAAACAAACATTTCATCAAACACATGTTGGCAGACTGAGCACTAGACTTGGCTATTTTCTCCGATCATTCTGCTTTAAACGTGTCATTGACCCTGAATTTTTTTTTCCCTGAATAAATAAACACAACTAAAACAATGCAACAATTCAGTTTCTGCTAAACAGAATAAATTTCATTTCATCATGTTGGCACTGAGCACTAGGCTTGGCTCACTATAATACTGCCTTTCTGCTAGTGGCATGAACTTAAACATGGACTTAAATCACTCATCTTGGCCTCTGAAATGATGCTTTGTTTGAGGACTACCCTTGGTTTGGGTGAGATGGATGTAGGCGTCACAGCTCGGCCCTCTTGGCTCTACCTTGATTCAGGGCTCTGCATGGGATTTTGTGTAATGGAGAGAATACAGACACTGATCAAACACAAGCTTAGACACTTCAGAAAATAGCACATGTTTGTACTGAAACACCTTAGCACATGCCTGAAAGTCAAAGAAATCTGTGCTCTTCATCTGTGTGACTTCACATGGGCTATTCACTGGAATAAAGTACTTCATTGTAATCTTTTTTATCTGAGGATGTCCTGTCAAGAAGTCTGCCATGGCAAAAGCCATTATAGAGTTTTGATTCACTCTGTCCCTCCATGCTACAGTCTCAGTAACATCTGGGTGATCACGAACAGCGCTTTCAAGTATTTTCATCACTGCGTTTGCAATGTTGTTAGTTCCCCTCCCTGACGTTCCCTCTGTCCACAAAGCACAGTAGCCCATCTTAGTTTGTGAACTGTGAGCAGTAAGATTATACAAGGTGAGTTTGCATTTGTAGAAAAAGGAGCTAATTTCAGTTTGTGGACATGAAATGACTTTCTATAAGCCAAAACAGATTGTTAGGGTATCTTAAACCTCTCTTTTTTGTCCTCTTGGTGCATTTACATGTCTTCATCACTTTGGCTTACCAAGGTTTGCTTTCTAGCAGTCTCATATGCTTCACACTGATCACATCTGTCTTTTTAGAGGGCGTGAAAACTTAGGTTGAACTTTGTGTTAAATATGAATCTATAATAAGATTCTTTAACAGGTCTGTAGAGATCATACATTCTTGAAACATTGAGTGTTGGCTCAAGGCACTGCCTGTCTGTTGTGGCACAACAGTAATGTGACTCAACAACTGAAAAGGAACTGATGTGTACCTTGACCTGCTCTTTCTGAGAATCATCTATATGTCTCTTTGTATATTTCCCGCTTGTATCTGGTTTTGGCATACAAGTTGTTGTGTGTATTATACACTGGTTTCTCATGAGTGAACAAAACTCATGATACTTAAACTCCTCCATTTGGGGCAGCAGCTCGTCCCTGACCCGGAGTGGGCACTCTACCCTTTTCCAGCTGAAGACCATGACCTCAGACTTGGAGGTGCTGATTCTCATTCATGCCGCTTCACACTCAGCTGTAAACCACTCCAGTGTAAGCTGGAGGCCACTACCTGATGAAGCCAACAGAACCACATCATCTGCGAAAAGCAGAGATGAGATTCTGAGACCACCAAAGTGGAAGCCTTCCGCCACTTGGCTATGCATAGAAATTCTGTCCATAAAAATTCTGAACAGAATCGGTGAAAAAGGGCAGCCCTGGCGGAGTCCATCACCCACTGGTAATGAGTCCGACTTATTAGCAACGAGCCAGATACCCCATACTCCCGAAGCACTTCCCACAGAATACTCTGAGGGACGTGGTAGGCCTTCTCCAAGTCCACAAAACACATGTAGACTGGTTGGGCAAACTCCAGATGGTAAAGAGCTGGTCCAGTGTTCCGCAACTAGGACAAAAACCACATTGTTCCTCCTGCATAAGAGGTTTGACTAACGGACGGACTTTCCAGCACCCTGGCATAGACTTTCCTGGGGAGGCTGAGGAGTGTGATCCCTCTATAGTTGGAGCACAACCTCCGGTCCCCCTTCTTAAAGATGGGAACCATCACCCCGGTCTGCCAATCCAGTGGTACCGTCCCAGATCTCCACGCAACATTGTAGAGGCGTGTCGACCAAGACAGCCCTACAACATCCAGAGCCTTCAGGAACTCGGGGCAAACCTCATCCACCCCAGGTGCCCTGCCTCAAAGGAGTTGTTTACCTGCCTCAGTGACCTCGCCCCTAGTGATGGCCGAGTCATCCCAACGTACAGGCAGCAAGCCGAGGGGATACCAGGATACCCACCCCAGCCCACCGCCTCTCACCGAGGGCAACTTCAGACTGGAACAGAGTCCAGCCCCTCTTCAGGAGACTGGTTCCAAAGCCCAAGCCGTGCGTTGAGGTGAGCCCGACTATATCTAGCCGGTATCTCTCAACCTCATGCACTAGCTCAGGCTCCTTCCCCACCAGAGAGGTGACATTCAATGTCCCAATCGCCAGCCTCAGTAGTTGGGGATCAGTCCGCCAGGGTCTCTGCTCTTGGCCACCGCCTGACACACACTGCACCCGACCCCTACGAGCCTACAGGAGGGTGAGCCCATGTCTCCTCTTCGGGCTGCGCCCGGCCAGGCCCCATGGGCTAACTCCCTGCCACCAGGCGCTCTCCCTCTAGCACCCTCCCCAGGCCTGGCTCCAGGGCGGGGCACCGGTAACCCTATCCGGGGCAGGGTGAACTGTTCCCTTGTTCTTATACTCATAAAGGTCTTCTGAATCGCTCTTTGTCTGGTCCCTCACCCAGGACCAATTTGCCATGGGAGACCCTACCAGGGGGCAAAAGCCCTCAGACAACATAGCCCCTGGGTTCACTGGGAGACACAAACCCCTTCACCATAATAAGGTAGCGATTCACGGAGCCAAATTTTAATATAACCAAAGAAAAGTGGTTGGAGAACACGAGTATCAGAATAACTCGGTTTAGACAAAAATGTCAGATAGAACCATCTTCTTAACTGCTTATCTGACTCAGGGCTGTGGGGAAACTGGATTCTATCCCTGTCATAGTGCAAATGGCGGGGTGCACTCTGAACTAATGTACCACACCTGAACTTGCATGTAGTATTTTAAAATGATCCCTAAGGATACCCAGACCAGCTCCAAAAGGGGTGTAAAGACCAAAAACAAAATGCGGTCCACCAGCCATAATGCTATATAAAATACCAAGAAACTGTTGTGTCAAAAAACAGGTAAACATTTTTCCCCGTGATGAAGAATCTAGTAATCAGAGTTTATAGACTCCACTAGTATCCATGTAGATATTTATACATATCCAGTATGCAAACTACTTAGAACTAATTTAGAACGAGGACTAATGTAATAAAAATCTGTCTGTCACCAATTAGTTTGGAGTCATTATGTGAACAAATAACACTTCCAAAGAAAAGGTAATAACAGATTGGTGAACTAAGGTCTACACACCCATGATAATGAAGCTTCCATGCTGATCTGTCTGCAGTTTATCATGTGATGGTTTGTCTCTGTTATTACCGTGTGGCACATTTAATCAACCACTAATGTACCTGTGAATGCAAACACTTTGTTCTGGAAACACCATACTCCAGAGCTCAAACCCTTCAAACCACACCACTTTTTTGACACCTGAGGAAAAAACAAAGTGATTTCCTAAACAGGAAAAAACTAACGGTAAGTCTTACAGAGATTAACTTCTAGGAATGTTTCTTTCCCAGGCAGTCTTACTGGAAAACAAAATGAAACCCCTGCTTTTTTCCACATCTTGAATTCTACTCAATGCATGAAAATGACTTTTTGATATCATCTACCTGCGCATGGCCTTGAAACACCACAGTTTCCTTTGAGAGTGCATCAACTTCCCCCAGATTTTTTTTTCTGATGGAAAACCCCGTCAATATTCTGATGGATCATCAACTCAAAATGGACCGAGAGGACTCATCTATTCAGCATGCAGCTGACAGTAAAGCATTGTTGTGCCCCAGCCAAAGGTTTTCTAAGCAGTTTTAGGTCACTGAAATGGTTTTTTCCACTGCCTCACAAAGCACTTTAGTCTAGACTTCCCAGTAAAAATACATCCAAGTCCACATTTATGCAAAAGGAAGCCAAGCAGGGAGTTAAGTCTTTGGGTTTCTGCTGCTTTATGCAAACCAAAGACAATGTTAGTCAGTGTTAGTGGAACAATCAGTCATCACCACAATCTGAGGTAACAGCAGAAGTTAGGGCTCAGTCACGCAGGCCGAGAGACCAGTTGGCAACCCAGGCAATCAGCAGTCATGTCTGCCAATCCAGGGGATATAATTAGGATAAAATGTATATTCTCCAACTGGTTGGCAAGCAGTTCCTGGAGGTTGCTAGCAGTTGTCAGGTAAAATTGGTCACAAAGACATATATGGTGCTGCACCTAAAACCTTCTTTCGAGTGCTTTGGTCGCTAACAGATTTCCGCGGTTGCCCGTAGTTTGCACGGAAGACACTGACTTGTCTGCAAACACTTGCCAACTACTCTCCAAGCGGAAGCGAAACTGTGTGAAAAGTGCGTCACAAAACGTTCATCTTTAAAATAAGGCATAGCTTTTACTTTGAAGGTGATCATTCTCCGGTTTCAAGTTTCACTACTGCTCAGCAACTAATTGTCTAGGGTTTGCAGACAAGTTTGCGTCCTTCACACAAACTACAGCTGATTGCGAAAATCAGCTAGCAACCAAAGCAATCATAAAGCAATTTTGGCGCAGCACCCTCCTTCCAACTGATTTCACCTGGCGACAGCCAACATTCAGAAACTAACTCACCAACCAGTTGGGGACTACACATTTTTCCTTAGCAACTAGAGGTTGCCACGAGGTTCCCGACCAGTCTCTACGCCAGTGTGACTAAGGCCTTATGAGATAAAGGTCGGTGCTGGAACAGGAAACATCTTTTCAGTTATATTTGATGAAGATATACAAACATACTGCAACTCTGTCAAACCTACCATCCTCTTGACACCACACCAAGACACCCAAAATGTTTTTTTTTTCTTTGTTTATGAAGTCTAAAATGAAAAATATCATCATAATCATCACTGCAAATGTGCAGTTTTTCCCACTTTGGTGCTTATTTTTTTGTACAAAAGTTTGCTTTATGCCAAACAGCAAAACAGTTTGGTTATGTAGCGGGAGTTGGGTGAGGTTCATTAAATGTTGTTGCTCTCTCAGCTGCTGCTGGACTGATGTCCTCTTTGATCACCTGACTGTTTACATGGCTCAGAATGTATTTTTCTTATATATTTTTCTTATATTTCTTTAATCTTCAGCCATTTTTGCAGAACACTTGCAATGAAGACCTGATCTGAAGTGTTGAAATTACAGTCTGAAGACACATGAGCTCCTTTTTACAGCAGTTTCTCCAGGCGACAGGTACTACCACCTTGTCACATACTGTAAATGTATGACTGATGATTCATGACCTCTCCCTCTCCCAAAACAAATTACATCTGCTCTTCATTCATCATAAATCAGCAGAAAAAAAACATACTCCGCACTGCTTGTGTCTGTCAAAGCTGCTCACACTGTCAGAACTGCCAAACTTTACGGCAGCGTATTTACCTGAGGTTAGTGTGTGCCGTGCCCGGGGCTCCGTTCATTAACATTCCTGTGTTTTGTGGCAGACCTGCTAATGCTGCGCAACATGATAAAACAGCTCTCGCGTGTCACCTGACATCGCCACAGACTTGACTCTATAATTGACTCGGCTTAATTCCTCCACATGCTTGCCACTGTGGAGCTCAAAACATCCTGTAACTGCCTCCTGCCCCTCCTAGACTGAAGAATCTCAGGACTTTGTGGCTATTTTGATTCTGAAGAGGCCTTTAAATTTTTTTACGAAACTACAACCTCAACTGAACTGTTTGGTGCCTCCAGCTGCAGTTCCTCTACAGACCACTAGATGGTGCCTCTAAGAATGCTCAAAAGCAAATGTCCAAAAATGACCTTGTTAGGAAATGAATGCAAATTTTCTTTTATACCTCCACATAAAAAATATTTAAGTTTGTGATGTTTGTGGAATAGAAATGCAAGTTAAAATATTTCAACTTTGGCGATCAGACTGTCAGCCCTACAAAGCCTGAGTCGTTGCTGCTTAGACACAAATCTCGTCATTGATGTGACTTACATGTCCTTTTCAGATAAGATGTGGCACTGACATGGTATCTTCTCGTCATTTGGAGGGTCTCCTTACATGCTTTGCAGTGACAGGTTCTAAAATCCTCAAACTAGATGGGTAAATGCAAATAGCCAATTAGGCAATTTATCACCCAAAAACAGCTGCTCATGCTGATGTGAAAGAACTATTTGATAAATGTTGCCATTATTACCTTATTTATTGGATTAAATGTTCACATTTTCTTCACATGTCCTAAGTCTAGAGTTGAACATGTAGTTTGCTGTGATATCCTTCAGAGAAATGCAGATAATCATTAACAGGAGAAGCAGTGAATTATAGTTTTGCTTGAAATCAATCAGAAAATCAGACATTATCTGACTCATTACCCTCTTTCTTCTGTTTCCCAGAGTTTCAGCTTGAACGCCCTTATTTTGTTGGATTATCTGCCCCTGACAGGCAGTTCCCTGTGTTCCTGGTTTTCCTTAGCTTCCCATCTTTCCGTCTTTGTTTTTGTCCCTATGTTTCTAGCTGTTTCTCACTGCTGAGCAGCAGCAGATAATATCAGCGTTGACTCTTCTGTTCATCACCTGTCAGATTAAGAGGCGACTGTTTTCCCTCTGAAACATATCATTTCACACCACTTAACAAAAACATTTCTCATTCAAGCGTCTACAGCTGACACTTACCGGATTATTTTTAGGGGCAGTTATACCATGATTGATACCTGTGTGTCACGCTGTTTACTTCCATGTGGTTCTTATTCTTTCTGATGTTTACCTCTTGTGCATGCAAGCTCCTCTAAAGACACAGAAAGTGAATAAAATCATGAGTTTACTTAGACGCTAATTGCCAATGCCACACCAGTAGTAGCTGATTGTGTGCCTCCTCCCGCTCATGAAGCGTGTGACCCTAAAGGTCAAACACTTGACCTTTGAAGTCCTGCTGAGATTTGCTTCGATATAATTAGGCCTGTTTGGAGCCTTTGTACGCCTGGGTGGATGCAGGGAGCTCTGTAGTGGTCTGTTCTTACTCTCAGTATTGAAGGGCATTTTCAAGGCCAGCCCCTGTTATAGGACACCCAGCACTGTATAAATTGTGCTGGTCCTAGTGGTGGCCTACACACAGAGAACTTTTAAAAAGCTGCAGTTCACTGAGTGGCCACTTGAGGCTGGCTCCAAAAACGCAGTTAGTTTATGTGGTATGTAAATTATGCTTTAAGCTTGTTTTTTGCTACCCAATCAATTATGGAGGCACCAACAATGCTAGCTACTAATGCTAGTATTAGCAAGTTTATCACACCTGCCTATATCAAATGTCTAAAGAAACGTCCCACATGAGAATGGATCGCAGAGATGTAACAACAAGACACCCAAGAATATCATGACCAGTGGTGATGACAGGCAAAATAACCATTAACAGCACAAATTGGAAAGGCTTTGAATTAAAGTGACTGGGGTGGTAAAGGGTTGCCTAAGCAAGTGGAGTCTGGAAAGCAATGCAAACCGAGCAATCGCTTTATATGTGGACGGACTTTAAAGTCCCTTCATTTACTATTCCCAGGTAAGAAAATGTTAGTTTCCTACTTTTGACTTGGGTATTTGTGCTGATTATAGCATAATCAACTGGTAGCTGTGTTTCTACCTAATAGGTTTATCTAGCAAAGTCATTGATGCTAATATAAAAAAGATAATATTAGCTAGCAAATGGCTTAAAACAAAGTTTACCTGCTAGACAGAGAAGAAAAGTGCTACATGGGGTAGCCCAGTGCTGTTATCTGTGGCCAAAAAATCATAATAAAAATAACTTTATAACGAAATAAAGGGGCAATAACGGCAATGACAGCTGACCCAACTGCATTAAATTAATTATATACAGTGGGGCAAAAAAGTATTTAGTCAGCCACCAATTGTGCAAGTTCTCCCACTTAAAAAGATGAGAGAGGCCTGTAATTTTCATCATAGGTATACCTCAACTATGAGAGACAAAATGAGAAAAAAAATCCAGAAAATCACATTGTCTGATTTTTAAAGAATTTATTTGTAAATTATGGTGGAAAATAAGTATTTGGTCACCTACAAACAAGCAAGATTTCTGGCTCTCACAGACCTGTAACTTCTTCTGTAAGAGGCTCCTCTGTCCTCCACTCATCACCTGTATTAATGGCACCTGTTTGAACTCGTTATCAGTATAAAAGACACCTGTCCACAACCTCAAACAGTCACACTCCAAACTCCACTATGGCCAAGACCAAAGAGCTGTCAAAGGACACCAGAAACAAAATTGTAGACCTGCACCAGGCTGGGA
>VUQS01067135.1:10542-27704 GCA_015108495.1 Heterochromis multidens | reverse complement strand
TCCTGAGATGTGTGCAAACGTGGTGACCAACTATAAGAAACGTCTTACTTCTGTGCTTGCCAACAAGGGTTTCTCCACCAAGTACTAAGTCATGTTTTGGCTGTTTTGGTATTGTGTGATCAGAGGCTCAAAAAGCTGCAAATGTTAGCAAAATGCAGGAGCTAGCACAACAACACGTGATCATCATGATCATCATTTGTGGTAACTTGCCATGTTCAATTTGAAATGATGAGATAAGATGTATTTTATTTTTCCCAAAAGTAAAGTATATCTAATTATATCTCACACTAACCTGCCAAAATTCATAAACTACACAGGAACATATAGTACATAGTGTACTACAGTGAATTAACCTAGGTATCCTCATACAGACGCAGTTTGTGTCTTTTGTTATTGTTTTGATTGAGAGATGTATAGGTTGGAATTAAATACATTTCTTTACTTTTACTGGAACACACCTCACACAGGAAAACTGACTATCCTGTAAAGAAGATGCATTTGAGCTACACATGGCTGAACTAAAGGGACAGGAGCTGATGTAATAGCAGTGCTCCCCTTAGGGGTGTGTATGTGAACAATGCGTTGTGCAAATGCTCATGGATCTGTGCATTTGCACATGTACCTCAGAGACATTACAGTATATGGATGACTGTACCTTGCGAGCTGCCTGCTGGAACAGTCTGAGGAGTCTTCGTCTCAGCTCCCACTGAAAAGTGGTGTAAAACTGGAAAGCTGGGGCTCCCTTAGGGGCCTGGAAGAGGTTAGAAACACATTCATTGCTAAATATCATATGCTTGTGTATAACAGTTAACTGCACATTTAGTGCACATGAAAAGAACCATAAAGTACAATTTTATTAGGCCTCAGCTAGGAGTATTTAAATGACAAAAGACAGTGGAATACTAATAAGTCAATATTAGATTGAATTAAATTGGAAATGAGCTGTGAGCAACAGAAATCCATTTTTTTAGTTAAACTGCTCTTGCACAAAGAATAAAAATGTTCTGTTACTTGGTAGAAGCATATCCACACATTCATCAAGACAGAATATACTAAATATTAATTAGAGATTTTCATGCAGCAGTTTTTCAACCCAGGGACTTTAGCTTCAGATTTTGATGTGGAGGGATATTGTGCTGCCTGAGACTTTACTGCGGGATCCTGTAACTACAAGGTTGTTTTGAAAAAGTTCTAGGAGTTCACCGATATAAGGGAAACTATACTCGATTTAAATCTGGCCTCTAGGTCAGCTCCTTTTGAAGAGCTGCACCACATCCAGTGCTCCAGGAAGCACAAATCTGCCATGCAGCACTTCACAAGGAGGACACTTTAAAGGGGATCTTAGCTTAATTAGCTTATTTTTTTATATCATGTATTATCATCTACTATTTTCTTGTCAAACAGTTGGGTTGGTTAAATGGACTGGTACTTATATAGCATTGTCCTACTCAATTGAGCACTCAAAGTGCTTTCTACTCCAAGTCTCATTTACCCAATCACACAGCACTTTTATCTATGCCTAAGTGCTTTCTAACAGTTGCACACACACTCGCACTCCGATGGGAACTCAGGGTTCAGTATCTTGCCCAAGGACACTTCGGCACACAGCTGGAGGAATCAGGGATCAATCCACTGACCTTCTGATTGGTAGATGTCTTGCTCCACTACCTGAGCCACAGCCACCTAACTAAAGTTAGTCAAGCAGCAATGAGAGCCTCAGTGGGAAGTTTTTCTTTTCATATTATCAACAAAGCAAAATGAGTGAAATGTGAAAACCAAAGTAACGACGTACCTGTCCTACTTCACAAAGCACCCGTGTTGAGAACATTTTAGGTGGTCCAGCAGCAAAGCCTTCGTCTTGCCTTATATCTCCCCTTTTTACCTAGAACACAGTCAATTATTACTATACAATAAAAGATTGTACAAAATCCATTTCCAAAAAAGTTGAGGTGCTATTTCAAATGTAAATAAAAACATAATGTAATAAATTGCAAAACATTTGCAAATTCTTTTGTTTTTAGAAACATATCCTCATTTTAAAGTTGATGTCAGGAACACAATTTATTTTATTTGTTTTAAGTTGGGACTGGGTGTGTTTTCCACAGTGTTCACAGCATCACTGTTTTCTTTTAACAATACTCTTTATGTGTTTGGGAACTGAAAAGAAAAACTGGTGCAGTTTTGGAAGCCACAAAACTCCCTTTGTTCCGTTTTTCATTTCATAATGCTCCAAATGTTTTCACCGGTGTGGCAAGTCTGGACAGCACTCAGGCCAGTTTTTAAACCTGACGTGGGAACTTTGGTTTGGTTTTATCTTTCTGAAATAAGCAGGGGCTTCACTCAATAAGACATGATCTGCATGGCAGCATAAGCTGCTCCAGAATCTGTAACATTAACATGGATGATGGCTTTTGAGCAAACTGAGCGTTGATCGCAAGCTGGATGGTCCTCTTTAATCCAGATGATTTGGCGCATGTGGAAAAACAGTTACAAAAAGAACTTCAGGTTTTGACTGGTAAGCTCACAGGACACCTTTGCAATTTGCTGGTGTCCAGCTTAAATGAGCTTGGGCCCAGTGAAGTCCGTAAAGTTTAACTTGTAGTTGCGGGTGAAGACACAAACTGTGTTCACTGACAGTGGTCTTCAGAGGTGTTCCCAAGCCCGATTTCCTCTTCAGCATCATGTCTATATTGTCATGGGCTGTGTGTGGCAAGCAGAGTGTGGACCCAAAGTGCAGGACTCGGAGACACAACTGAACTCAAAATGGCAGCTTTATTGCTAATCCTGAAAAATACAAAAACTCAGGCACAGCCAGAACCAGAACCAGAACCAGGAACAGGAAACACTGAACTTATGGGGGCGAAAACACAGCATGAGGAATGAGGGAGATCACGACAATGAACTGGGGAAAACGGAGACAGTATATACACACAGGATAATGAGAGGATAGGAAGCAGGTGGGGAAACAGCTAGTAACAATCAAGGAAAACGATACAAGGGAAGCAAAACTAAACATGATGCACACGAGACAAGGGACTGTCAAAATAAAACAGGAACTAACACACACATTGAGACTCAGACTAAGACACATGAACTTGACACTGGGACTGGGGATAAACAGACATGGAGACACGACAGACTGGGGAAACAAAAGAATGAAACAGAGACACTGATGACAAGACATGGAGATGAGAAAGAGACAGACTGGACACAAAAGGGGGACTAAAATAACAACCAAGAACTATAAATATAGATAACAAAACTACGAGGCTAAACTCAAGACTAATACTGAAACTAATATACAACTAGAATATGAAAGTCTCTTAATTCCAAAAGAATGAATAACAAGTTCAAACAAACTCAAAATACTGGGTCAAAGACCCAGGACAATGACATATATATGATGCTGCCTCAAGGCCTGAAGATTACAGCCATTTAATAATGGTTGTCAGCCTTGATTCTTGGAATCTTTTAATGATATTATGTAGCATAGATGACAAAAAAAAAAAAAAAAAGTTCCTAAATTGTTGCACTATTTAACCACGCCCACTCTCTGTTACAGAGTGGTGAAAGGCTCTTTTTATTCCAAATCATGTTACTAATTAACTGGCTATGTGATGTTCTACCATGTGTGTGTGTGTTCTTTAACAGTAATCAACTTTTCAGTTTTTTATTGCTCCTGTCCCAGCTTTGTTGAAACGTGTCTAGAATGAAATTCCAAATAACCTTATATTTATCAAACATATGATAGGCTGTTTTTGGACCTTCTGTTAAATAAGGCTTTAAATGATTTGCAATTTGAGTGGAATAAAAATGAAAGTAAATGTGTTCTTTCTCTTTTTGCTAAACCCTTTAGAGCTCTGGCACTGATGGCTTGTGCAGGACCACTGGAAATTAAACATTCCAACATGTATATCCTCTATAATAAGGACAACCTGAAATCCTTTGGTTGAAGAGGAAAATGGATTGATGGCTTAATTCTCTGAATGATAAACTTAACTTTCTCAATCTGTAACCATCACAGCCTGGGTGATGAAAAAATAACATTGCAAAAAATAATATTGCAAAGCTATAAAACCATATAACTCTAAAGCAAACAGACAAACAGATATTTGGCCTCCAGTAAAGACTCCAAAGAGGGCCTACAGAAGATGATGACAGCTCACACTATCATAAAAACAACAAAGTTCCCATAAAATAACAAAGTGTGGTTATACAGGGCTGTAAAACAGAGCGTGTATGGCAGAGGACGCTTCTGTGTGTGCATTTGCATTAAAAAGTGTGCAGGTGGAGAGGAGACGGGGGAGGAAGTGCTGTTAAGTGTCTGTGAGAGATCTGATAACCATTCAAACAACCTTTCTGAGGACACAGAGAGACTCATATTTCAAAACTGACATCAGTTTGGCTGACTCTGCACTATTTCCATGGTGAGTTAATAAAACTCAATCATACAGGCAGAAGGGTTTTTGTAAAGGGTGAAAATCCCAGTGCGGATCCAATAATTCTACATCTGAATAGGGTAATGTTAAAGATATGCCTATGGAATGCAGTGATGAACTATAAGCACATCTGGGTATGTCATGGCCATGTTAAATATGACTCTAAGGCCTTACATGAAAACATCTACACCAACAAAGCCAGAAAAAATGTGTTCTATTAAAAACAATATCTTGACCAAGAAGAGAGGATTTGGTGGTCCAAAAATGCCCTGCAAGATAATACTGTGCAACTATAACTCAGTGTCCTGCAGTTTTTTGTTACTTTCAATTTGTTATGATATTCATTATATTTGTTAGTGAATGGCAACCATAAAGCACCAGTATTGGGTGTAACAAGTTACAAAGTAAAGTATTACCGTAATCACATTTATGGCCTGACTGATATATCATTTTTAAGACCGATATTGATAACCAATATTTGGTGATTTAAAAATCCTATATTCCAATGTATTGGTCTATAGTGTTTAATTTTTTCAGACACATGAAACATAAACAGATTTAATTAACATTTGTTATGTTTAATTATTTATTTACTTGTCTACACGCTGCCCAACTCTGCCCAGATCAGCTGGTTGATGTGTTGGTGGCATTCCAAACACGTGTTGCCAACAGGGATGTTGCAGAGTGTCCTCTGGTGGACTAACTAAAGCGGAAGATTGTTTCTCTCGTCTTTTCTTTACTTCTTAAATTTTCATTTATCAGCCGTTATAAATGCTGATACTGGTAGATCAGCAAATAGCTAATAAATCACTCAGGTTCATTAAATTTTTTGGTAACACAGTAATTAATGCACATAATGCATTACTGTACTAAATTCAGTGATTACATTACGTTTACAATTGTCTTGCCACTTGCATTACAAAGACAGAAACATCAAGCATGTCTTTTCCTCCCTGTACTTGTGCTACAATCAGCTGATTCAGTTCGTGTGCAGGGAAGAAGAACAGATGGAGCAGTCTAAAACCTTTGATGAGTGTAGCTATGAACATTACTTTTACGTTTATTGCACAAAAGGACAAGGGCGCAATGGTAAAGTGCAAACTGCTACTGGGACAGAAACAACTGCATTATGCTGCTAACACAACATCAGCTCTTTGCAAGCATCTGCACAGACAGACACAGACAGTGTGCTAACACAAAGCTAGCAAAGCAGCCAGAGTGACATTAAAACTGGATTTACACCCACCCCAACCGAACAGCCAGAGCCTGATTTTCTACAGGTAACAAAGGAAGTGATGAGCAGTTAGGCTTGTAGCACTGTAGCCTCTGTTTTTCCCTTTACATGTTTCTAAAGTAGAATTGCAGTGGCAATGGCTTTGAAGTCTCTTTGGGCTGGTTTTGAACTGCTTTGTGTTGTCAGCTTTGTGTTCATACTTAAAGACTAAAAGAAAGATTATATGTCCAAATTAGGATAGGGATTTGTGTCAGTGTGTGGGACTGTAGCCTAAGCTTTATATTTTTAACTGATAATTATGAGACACTGCATTTCAGGCCATGCTATGGGGTAACACAAAAGTAATGTAACAAGTAGAGTAATAGATTACTTTCTCCTCTGCGTAATTAAGAAACAAAACGCATTACTTTAAAAAATAGTAACGAGTAATGTGTAATACATTACTTTTTTTTGAGTAATGACCACAACACTGTCAAGAACTACAGTAATAGAACAACTAGATATTCTGAGCCACAAGTACATTTGAGTTCCTTTACACTTTATCTCAAGGTCAAATATATGAGATGGAAAGGACATGTACATGCTGGTGACAGAAAGAGCCTGGGTTTATTACAGGGATATCTGAAAATCTACACGCAAGGCACAACTATGTACTTTACTGCTTACAGACTCCCATGAATTATGTACTGCCCCCCTCAAGCCCATGGTCACTACTCCGGTCACTTCTGTCATCCTGTGAGTTGGGCTCCAATCAGCTATTTTGGCATGAAATGTTTTTCATGCATTTAAACTCAGGAAGATCAAACTTTTATCAGTAAGTGCTACAGATATAAAGAATTTTCTAGTTTACATGGTGTATGTAAAGTTAAGAAACCAAAGACGGTCAGATCAGGAATGATTAAATGCACTTTCTGAATTCTTTGTACTGATTAAAAAGAAATCTTCCCTCTCCAGTTCAGAGAAGACACAACAAATTGCCAACAATCTCTAACACCTCTCAGAAAACACAGGATGAGAACTCAAAGCAACTCTGAGCCTTTCAGGTCCAACACTTTTTATATCTTTTTCTGTTCAACCTTTTACTGATTCAAAGAATCCTCAACTACCTTTTGTTTATGGTTAGGTCAAGATGTCCATCATTCTCAGGAAACATTATGATTAACATTATGTTTACATTCATCAAAAAAAAAAATCAATCACAGTTAGCTCTAATCTCTAAGAATGACAAAGAATAGTAACAAGAGTTAGAAGGTATTAAAGGGGGCCCTGGATGTGGCAGTTTTGTCCAACGAAGGGACATGTAAGTGTCAGATTTCAACCTCTTGTCCACCAACATGATGTCGGTGGCCAAACAGCTGGTGCTGCTGTGCCCTGGTGCCTTTTAAGAACCAGCCCATGTTTCTGCAAGTTTGTGAACCATCTTTTTTGTGGAAATGTGTGGAACTGGTTCTATGCTGGACACCTCTAGAGTTTCTTTCCACTGTGTTGTTGGAAAAGGTGTATTGGACAACCTCCCTGCTCTACATTAAAGAGTTCATTAGAACTGGTTTCAATATGAGTATCAATGAGCACAGTGTTTCTCTATATCCACATGAACTGAAATAACTTACCATATATTCATGCAGAGCAATTTCTCTCTCCTCGAATATCTGCCTTGTTGCATGCTCTGACATGGGGTCCATACCCAGATGGACTTGCCTGAGTCAAATATACAGTACATGCATGTATTAAACATTCAAAGATTTAGCTGAAATTTTATATTTTAACTGAACCTACCATTTGAGGTGGTTTGTTTGCTCCTTCTTCATGTTTAGTTGAACCTTTTTCATGAAGAGGGCCTCTTTGATCTGCTTATTTTGCAATGCTATCGTGCTTCCAGAGGATATGGCTGAAGTGAAGGTTGTACCAACAAAAAAAGAGACATGAAACTTACTTTGCAATGTATGTAATTCGACAAAAACTGAACAGAGGTGATTGATTTGATAAGGCAACAATTTGACATGCATGTCAACTTCAAGAGTAAAATCAATGGGTTGCATCTACCTTGCTTCAAGTCTTTAGAGCTTAGTTTATTAGAGTCTTTGATCAGCATCTTTGCTACCCCTGCAGGGGTACACACATCCACTGGTAATTTAAATATAACATCAGCTGGATCCCCCATTGTCTATAAGAGAGGAAAAAGAAATCACAACCAGAAGTCGAGAGTATCATCAGTTCAGGTAGGCCACAAAATCAATGTGTAATGCCAGCAGAGCAGCTGATCTCAATACCATCTGATGCCTTTCTAAGCATCCTATCTCTACAAACCACTTTGCAACCCACCTCCACCCCTGTGCCTCCTTTTCATGCTATGTCAGACTAAATCAATGTCATATCTGCGTTTATTGATGCCTGCTGTGTTCTGTGCTGGGGTCTTGCTGCTGTTTTCTCAGCAGAGGTCCCAAAACAGAGCTACTGCAGATGGAAATAACAATAATCTTAGCACTACAGTAGTCCTGACTGAAATAAAGAATATGAAAATGTGTTTTACAGAAAGTATCATTTTTATATAAACAAAAAATGTTAAAATGTTTCAGTTTAATAGAGTATCAAATGATTTGGAGTCAGGGAAATCAAACTGCCTAAATATATAAAAAAAAGTATTATGAAAGTTTAGTGGGTTAATTTTTCTCATGTGTTCTTAATCAAAAATGATGTGAAACCATTTCAGATGCACCCAGTAACCCACTACCATCCTTCTTCAAACTAGGATATGAGACATTTACAGTACTATTCACTTGATGAATCAGGCCACAGGTTGGCCATACCTTTGACTTGTCAGCCTCCTTGATTGCCCTGTATTTGGCTTTACTTCGAGGAAGCACTAGGGTGCAAGGTGAAGCTCCTTTGTGTTGTACAGTCCCTGCATTTCCATAACCTGACTTTTTTTCCAGTTCACTATCATGCAGAAAGATGGAAGTAAAGAAAAAATACCACAGCGTCAGAAAACAATGTTTAACTGTGAAAGAGTTGTGCACATTAGTAGACCAAAACTGATTCAATACTGGGTAATTAGCTCACTACTAAAGTGAGCACAACTTATTTTACAATAATTTCATGCTGAAAGGTCAATCCTAGTAGAAACATTTACATATAAAAAAAGGGAATGATAAAAACTAAAGAAGAAAACAATTGAGCTGTACTTAAAATAGCTAATATTAGGTAAAATGGTGAAAAAAAAAACTGATTAAAAGTAATGGATAAAATATTGAAAGAACCAGCTAAAGGTAACTTATCAATTTTTGAAATAATTAACTAAAATAATTGGGAAAAGAGTTGAAATGATCAGCTAAAACTAATGGAAAAAATATTGAAAAAAATAGCCACAAGTAAGTAATCCGAAACAGTTTAAAATAATAGATAAACGGTTAATTAGTCTATAAACTGTTGGGTAAGTAGTAGATGGAAAAGCAAACTTAGGAAACTTGGCTAAAAGTAATGGATAAAATGTTGAACTTGTTACTTAGACAATCATTTCTAAACATATGAGTTTCAATAAAAATAAAGATTAGTTATTAGATTAACAATCAGAAGTAGGTGGCTGTCAAAGTTTCCCTTTAGTAATGTTCCAGAAATAGTTCTTGTAGCAGAGTCAGAATGGCTCTAAACTAGAAGTGTTTATAAAATGATATATCAACAGATAGAGAATAGAGGGTGTGGGGGTGGCTGGGAGTTGGAGCGATAAGGTCAAAAGTCTAATAATAATGTTCATTATATGTAAACTTTTGCGCCTGTCAAATATTTTGTAATCGTGGGTGGACAATAATTTAAAAACGGCTATTAATTTAGCAGTGCAGTCCAAGACAGCAAACTGGCTAACTACAGCCTTAAATCATAGCTGAGTTGACGCTGCAACCTTTCCAATACCGTGTTAACAGAGTTGAACATTAGGTCACAAAGAGACACTAGATTTATTTAAAGATTTATTTCCAGGCATCATATCAGACTGCATTAGACTGATGAGGTTCTGCAACACAGAAGCAAAATGACTCAAGTCACTGTTTGTATTAAGAACAGCCTCTATGTCAGAGAAGTCAGGCAGAGGACACAGTAACAAGTGCATGTCAGACATTGGTTCAAGCTGGATAAACATTGGCTCTAGCATATATTCCTTAATCTTTCCCTTGCATATCTATCATCTTTTATTTGGTTCCACTGTGGGGAACAACAAACAGAGGGATTGTTTTATATGCTAAACATCCATCGGGAGACATATCCATCCTTATATCACTGCAGCAGCTACCAAGCTATTTTCATGAATTATTAACTTTTGGCCAAGATAACACCAGACAGTGGAGGGGATGGATTCAGAAGCTACTGCTGTGTGATGGATAGCACCCTCTTTCTCATGGGAACCAAATTAAATATCAGCTGAAAAAATAATAAATGAGAACTTCTAATTCGCATACATGGCCATTTTCTCTGAACCCGGTTAGTTTTTGTACCCAGATATGTTTAGGGATGTTTTTATCCCCATGTAGTTCAACAGTAAACTTGCTTGTACACCCTGAGAACTGTTTATCCCACAGAACAGCAGAAAAGATGGGAAAGGCTTCACCTTCATAAAGCTATCATTCAGGATGCTCGATGTTCACGACAACAAACTAAAGCACCATTGGGAAGACTTAGTTTTGTTAGTTAGTGACCATTTTATTAATATAAAGTCTAACCTGAAATATTCTAACTGATAAATACCAGAAAAATGTGGTGCTACTAGGGGTTTGACCAATTCTACAACAAATTCGTATTAAGGGGTGTCACAACTTTTTTGAAATTGGGGTTGTACTTTAGCTGAGGATTGCACAGTTGGTATGGAAAGAGCAAAAGCATGTAATAGGACAGCAGTAAGACAGCAAGTAAGAGAGTAAAAAATGTACTGTTAAGGGAACAAAACACCAACTGCTAAGCAAAACATTTCTAGTAACTGTTGATTTGAGATACGGGTAAATCAGTGCACTAACAATACTGAAATTTTGCTTAGTCAAATTACTCATTTGTAAAAACATCCTAACACAATATTTTATTTCTAGTCAGTTGTGAAATTTTCAGCCAGAAATATAGATGCTCTTTATTACCTAAGAACTATGTGAGGCGCACAGCTCCCAGTGATGGTACACAGGTGAGGCTTGGTGTTGAACTGTGAAATGACCAGCTGGAAGGTGATCTGAGATGTCTCAAACTGGACAGGACAAAAGGTCACAGTTATCTTCGCCTCACCATTGGCTGGTATCACTCCTGGAAGAGTGAGAAAAAGAACCCCAGCAATAATGGAGGTATATGTTTTGCTAGACTGCATGTGATTTGCAACCTCAGATGCATGCAGTAAGCCATCAGCTACGATTAGTTTAGTGCACAGTACATACCTACCCCAACATTAGACAGGTCTTACAAACAAAAACAGTGAAATTAAAATAAAAAACAAAGTTAGCATTTGAGGGAAACATCTCCAAAACAATATGGATAATTGTTGAAATAGCCAAAAGTACTGGGAAGACAGCGAATGTTGTCAGCTTAAAAAGAAAACTAATGAATAACATGATAAAACTCTATGCTAACTGATAAACAGCTAGGTAGGTTAGCTAAGAGCACTGGACAGTTAAATTGTTAGCTAATATTACTAAATTATTTTTTTTTTTTAAAGTTTATCCAAAACCTCGATAAATAGCTAAAATTTTAATCTTCTTCTTCTTCTTTCATCTGCTTCCTTTAGGGGTTGCCACAGCGGAGCATGTGCCTCCATCTCACCCTATCCCTAGTATCTTCCTTTGTCATACCAACCCTCTGCATGTCCTCCTTCACTACATCCATGAATCTTCTCTGAGGTCTTCCTCTTTTCCTCCTGTTTTGCAGCTTCATATTCAACCTCCTTTGTCCAATATATCCACTATCTCTTCTCCAGGTCATCTCAGCCTTGTCTCTCTAACTTGGTCTCCAAACTATCCACCCTGAGCTGTCCCTCTGATATACTGATTTCTAATCCTGTCCATCCTGGTCACTCCCAATGAAAATCTTAACAGCTTCAACTCTGCCACCTCCAGCTCGGCCTCCTGTCTTTTTGTTAATGCCACCGTCTCCAAACTATACATCACAGCAGGTCTCACTACCACCTTGTAAATCTTCCCTTTCACTAACGCTGCTATGCTTCTGTTATTAATCACTCCTAATATTTGTCTCCACCCACTCCACCATGCCTGCACTCTCTTCTTGAGATCTCTTGTGCACTGTTGTTGCTTTGGATGGTTGACCTCAGGTATTTAAACTTGTCTACATTAACTACTTCTGCTCCTTGCAGCTTCACTGTTACACCTGTCTCCCTCTCATTCACACACATGTACTCTGTCTTGCCTCTACTGACTTTCATTCCTCTTCTCTCCAGAGCATACCTCCACCTCTCCAGAATCTCTTCCACCTGCTTCCTACTCTCACCACAGATCACCGTTGTCTGAAAACATCATAGTGCATGGAGACTCCTGCCTGACCTCATCTGTCAGCCTGTCCATCACCTTTGCAAACAAGAAGGGCCTCAGAGCTGATCCCTGATGTAATCCCACCCCCACCTTAAACCCATCTGTCATTCCTACTGCACACCCCACCACTGTTGTCTATTTTCTTCATCTCCTTGATTATGACACTTTTTCTTTGCTAATCCCTTCCTTTGAATACTTTCTGGAAATTGTTAAAAATTTGAATATGAATATGAATATGAATATGAATATGAATATGAGTGAAAATGATTTCTGAAATATATGTAAAAATATTTAATTCAGTTTCACTTCAGGTTTATTTATATAGCGCCAAATCACAACAACAGTCGCCTTAATACGGTTCTGATTTACCTTATACTGTAAGGTAAAGACCCTACAGTAAAACCCCAACAATCAAACAATCCCATATAAGCAGCACTTTGCAACAGTGGGAAGGAAAAACTCCCTTTTACGGGAAGAATCCTCCAGCAGAACCAGGCTCAGGGAGGGGCAACTGGTTGGGGGTGAGGGAGAAAAGAGAAAAGGAAAAGGAGAAGAGGAAAGAAAAAGAGCATAGAGAGACAGGACAAAACACAGACTAAGAGGAGACAAAAATGTAATGACATGCTGCAGTGGTATGTAAACATGTTGGGAGTGAAAAGAGGTGAGTGGAGAAGAAGTGCTAAGTGCAACACATGAAGTCCCACAGTAGTCTGAGCCTAAAGCAGCATAACTAAGCGATGGTTCAGGGTCACCTGATCCAGCCCTAACTATAAGCTTTATCAAAAAGGAAAGTTTTGAGTCTGATCTTAAAAGCAGAGGGTGTCTGTCTCCCAAATCCAAACTGGGAGCTGGTTCCACAAAAGAGGAGCCTGATAGCTGAAGGCTCTGCCTCCCATTCTACTTTTAGAAACCACAAGTAAGGCAGCAGTCTGAGAGCGAAGTGCTCTGTTAGGATAATAAGGCGCTATGAGGTGTTTAAGATATGATGGGACCTGATTATTCAAGATTTTGTAAGCGAGGAGAAGGATTTTAACAGGAAGCCAATGAAGAGAAGCCAGTATGGGAGAAATATGATCTCTCTTTCTCATCACCGATAGTACTCTTGTTGCAGCATTTTGGATTAACTGGAGGCTTTTTAGGTAACTTTTAGAACAAGATGATAATAATGAATTACAATAGTTCAGCCTAGAAGTAATGAATACATTAACTATTTTTTCAGCATCATTGGATAAAGAGTTAAAATACTGAACTCATAGGTCAAGTAAATGACCAAAAAAGTTGACTAAATAGTATGAATAAACAGTTAATCATAAGGGAGAAGAATGATGAATTAAGGTTATTGTATTATATACTGTTATAGTAAATTAATAGTAAAAACAGTAAATGACCTAAAAAAGATAGCTAAAAGATCTGAATATTGTAAGCTAAATACACTGGACAGAGTTTGAAAGGTAAACAAATGTGTTCCAAACACCTTAATTAAAGCTCTGTACCTAAACAGAACAGAACCTTCATCAGTGTCATTGGTAACATCTGTGCTCATCTACTATTTCATGTCAAAATGACTGCTGTGCAAAAAGTGTACCTTATATTATATAGTGTTAAATACCATCCACGCTATCATCGGGTCAAATAAACATTCTGAAACATTATAAATGTGTCTGACTGAGTACTAGGCTGATCAAATGATGTTAAAAATGACCTAAAAGACAATGTTTTGTTATACTACAAGTGCTGAGCTCTGTTGCAAAGTGGTCCTGTTTCTTGTGTAAACACAAATGAGAAAATACACAAAAGCATTTCCAAAATAAGAAACTCATTTGTTTCTCTCGGCTGTGATTCAGATCCAAGTGTTTTTTTCACCATGCGTTATGATGCTTCCCAGACCATGAATGCTGCTTATTCTGAGTGTGTGGAAACAGAAGGAATCTTTCAAGTCCTGTAGTGACTTACTGCATGCACAACGCTGGGCTGAGGTTTTGAGGAAGTGCAGCACACTTGCGTTTTCTGGTGGGGTTTATTTTTTATCTGTGAAGCTAAATAAGACAGAATAATTCCCTATACTTTCATTTCCCTGTAAAAGCAAATTCAGAAATTTACAAGTCTTCAATAATTAAGGGCGCGTTTTACAGGGCCATAAAAAGAAAATCCGACAACAGAAATAACTACATAGTCCCTTCTCATGTCACACACTAAAACATTTTTTTTTCCACCATGACAGCGGTGTGGAGCTGTCAAAATTAGCCAACAAGTCACGCTTGACAATTTGTTCACAAAAACCCCACATTATGTATGATGTCCACAATTGGGGAAAAATTAAACAAAAGACAAAAGTAGTTGTATAAATACATTTATTTCAATATAAACATGTCTCTAAAAAATTATTCCAGCCCTAAATGACCTCATCTGGGACAGAGCATTATGGAATGTTGTATTTTTAATATGTTTCTGAGACACAAGCTGCAAATGTTAGCTGAGCAAATGTGTGTTATAATCATACTTTTACCTGTAACTTTAATTGTTACCTTTAACCATATTTTTTTGTTTGTTTTTTGTCATTGTTGTTTGTACGTTTGTGAAACAAACGTACAAACAGCATAAAAAAAGTTAGTATATCTAAAGAAGGTCGCACAACTCTTCTGGTAGAAGGACTGGACTCTGTACAGCTCTGGAGACAGATAACTGCTACGGTTCTGCTTTTATGTCCTAAAATCACATTATAATTTTACAGTTGAATGTCTACTCAGACTTAAACTGGTCGCTTGTGTAAGCCTCTGAATTCTAAATCATTGACAGTGATGACCCCAACCCTAACCACCCAACCCCCTAAGCCTGACCCCTGACCCTAACTATGCCTAACCCCATCCGATATTGGTCGAAACACCCGAGGAGCCCAGGTTCCATTACTGATGTGTTTCCAAAAAAGATATTAACCCTAGCCCAACTCGAACACTAGTTCTCAGGTTAACAGTAGCCCTAAACCTGACCCTAAACCTAATCCAAAAACTAATGGACTCTAACCTCAACCCATCAGCTTCTGTCTTGATAAATCCTAAGCCAAATGGGCACTAAATCTAATACTTACCTTCCCTACATTATCTCTTGTGGCCTCCTCTCTCCTTCTCCCTTGCTTCTGGGGGTGAGGCGTTGGGTGGAGATGAGGACACAGGGTATGCTTAATCTGGTGGGGTTGTGGTTGTCAGTGCAGTGACACTACCCACTTCTGATCCCTACAGTGTCTCCTTCCATACTTCCATTCCATATAGCAGCACAGGGTGCTTTGCCGTGCTTTGCCTTTGACTCTCTACCTCAACCGATTTGGTTGACGAACCATTTCAGGGAGAGTCATCAAGAAAAATCTCATCTCATGTCTGAACATGGAATTTCCAGATCCTGCAAGAGCTTGCTTCACCGGGAGCAAGTCCCACAGATTTGCTCCTTCTGCACCCGTAATGTAACGCAATTAAAAAAAAAGAACAGCCTAACAGTAATTATTCAATATCACTTTTATGTTTTAACCTGTAAAAATGACAGCCTTCAGATTTTTGTATTGTTCAAAAAAAACCTAGTCAACAACAGAAAACATTCGGTTAACGCTTACCTGTGAGGGGGTGGATGGAGAAGGATTCATGTGGCTGAATAATATACACTTGAAACTCAAAGCCAATGGGACAGCTACATCTCAGAGGAATAGCATGGCAAACACTAGAGACAAGGAAAGAAAGACAGAGATGATTTGACATCAATGGGTGAATGAAATCATGGCTGGCTATATGGAAGAATACAAGAAGACAGGCAAGACCTCAGGCAGACATGAGGTCAAAAAAACAGTCAATCACAGATCCCAACATCCAACACACACACCTTTGTCTGAGTGCTACAGCTGGTAGGTCGATATGAGTTGGGATGTGCAGGTCATCGATGACAGGGTAAGCATGAACTGGAATTAACAGGTTATCTTCCCCCTGAGAAAGGGTGTAGGCAGGTTGAATGAACAAAATCAAGAAAAAACATATGAGACAAGACATGGAGTGTGAAGGAAGCAGAGAGAAAAAAGAGAAGAGGTCTCAAAGAAAACATCAAAAGAAATAAGTTAAAGCAGGGAGGAATTCCTGCTTGTTTAAAAGTTTACTGAAATCCATAAGTAAGAAAAGATGCATGCTACATGAGCTAGCTCCTGTGGGGAGGTGCAGTGTAAATTCTGTGAAAATCAGCTTCTCTTTAATGCCTTGAGTCAAACAATTTAAGCGCAAAACAAACAGCATTAGCACACTGCAGCTGACTCCCTGCCAAACAGTAACAGAGTGCCCACAGTGGCACAGAAACTGTTGGAACCTAACCTCACAGTGAACCCGAATGCAGTCATAGAAGTAACGCCACTCATCAGGACAGAATCCGACCTTCAGCGTGTAGGCGAGGCCTGGGATGAGTCGATACTGGAAGGAAAAAAGATGGAACAAGACTGAATCATCAGAAACAACTCTGATTGCACTCGCGGCCAAGTGGAGTTTTAATCTTATATTTAGGTCAGCAATTTGGAATGAGGAAAAAAACTACCTTTTTGGTATAAGTCGTTTGGAAGTACTTGGTTTGGGTGGGAATTACATGAATATTCATAACTTCAGATGAGATGTTGATTAGTTTCTGATGGAGAGGAAGAGGAGAGAAAAGAAATCATTCATTCCACCCAAAATGTGCACTTGAGAAAGCCATTTCCATATTCCTGGTGCTTACAGTCCTTCATCACTCACACAGGGTATAAAATCAGTCCCCCATTCACTTTAAATTACCCTTAATGGAAACCAAACGAGTGGCATTTATGATGGGATAGGATTCTTACAATTATTTTAATGTTTTTGTTAAAGAAAATACAAATTGAATCTGCCTGTGTTTGACGTTACATGTGTGTCTTTAAAATGCAATCAAGCAGAAAATGTTTGCAATCAAAAAAAGACTTCAGAGCGAAAGTACTGACGATGCATT
>VUQS01067135.1:0-10522 GCA_015108495.1 Heterochromis multidens | reverse complement strand
TGAGAGAAATTGAAAAAAAATAAAAAAAAAAAAAAAAAAAAAAAAAAAAAAATGATTTATTAAAAAAAAAAAAAAAAAAAAAAAAAAAGGTAGATTAAAATGTGAACCCAAATGTTTTGTTAAAAACCAGAAATTTTGTTTTGTAATCCAAAGTTTTTGTTTTCAAATCAAAACTTTTGTTTGTGAATCTAAACGTTTTCCTTTGAAATCTAAAGGTTTTGTTTGCTAGTCAAAAAATTTTGTTTGTGAATCCAAAGGTTCTGTTAGAAACCGCAAATTTTGTTTTGTGGTCCAAATTTTTGTTTTGAAATCCAAAGTTTTTGTTTTCAAAAAGAAAAAAAATGTCTGTGAATCTAAGAAAATGTTGTTTGTGAATCCAAAAATTTTGTGCTGAAATCTAAAGATTTTGTTTTTGAATCCAAAATTTTTTTTGGTCCTGAGCTGACAGCTTGGCAACATCCAGTAAATGAGAGAGGGAGGAAGTGTATGGAAAGGACAAAGGGGGATTGGAGAAAACAGAAAAGCAGTGCAGGCATATTTACACATAACCTCTATCTCAGGTCGGATATAACATGCTTGCTGTTACTAAAAATGGTAATGAGGAATCTCATACATTTCATTGTAGGTCCCACCCATGATTCACATTATAATCACAGTCTTATTTTTGATACAATAAAACATTTGTGTTTGATTGCATAATAAGACACAAAGTGACTCCATATCTGGGGTGGGTGCCAAAGCTGACATCTGGTTAATACTGACTGCACAGCAAAATTCCAGCAAAAACAACCAGAGACCTTGACCCAACACCAACTCTACTGTCTGCTTGACACAGGTGCTGCTTTCAGATCTGGTGACAAAGTAGTAGATCCACGGAGGAGAACCAAGCACTAAAAATACATGACATTTAGCTTCATCTATAGTGTGATCAGAGTATCACAGGGTTTTGTCCGCACAAGCATTAACAGTTACTCCAGTTACCTGCTCAAATTAGGTGTCACGTGTCACATTTATCAAGTACATTCCTATCACAATAACTCCAATCTGTATGGCAGCTGGCAACTAGTGATAAAGAGACAAAAACCACATAGCACCTGCCCCCGTATATACTGTAGCTGAATTATATGCTTTTTGAAAAGTAGTAAGTGAAAACAGCAGGATTTTCCTCACCAGGATCTTTATGTAATCCTTGCCGAGCTCAAAGCCACTGAAGTGAAGCTCTGAGGGCTCTGCTTGGATCAGGCTGTTGCTTTTCAGGTTAGCATAGATTTCTATAAGAATAAAAAAAAACAAAAAACAAAAAAAAAAAAAAAAAAAAAAAAAAAAAAAAACCACAGAAATGAAAAACTAAAATAAACCTGTTAAAAGTCAGAACGGTTGAGAGGTTTTCTATACAAAAAAAAAAAATTAACAAACTATTTTAAAGCAGTGTAAATTGGATGTCACTGTAAGATCAAGTACTTGGTATCACTACTCCCAGAAGGCTATATTAATGTATTCTATGGAGGGTTTCAGAGGCCATGGTTAATATGTACTTGACTCCAGCAGATGATTGGGGATGCTGCCTCTGCTCTGGGTCTCCTCCAGCAGCTGGCTCAGAGGCAGAGACGTCCTCCTCCTCCTCAGGGGCTCTGAGAGCGTCTGTGGCCCAGACAGAGCCACCTCCATCCTGGCAAGAGATCAGCGCTTGCTTCTCACGACAGGGATGACAGACGGCTGGAGGAGAAGTCAGCGAGACATCTGACTGTATCATCAGAGGAAGTGATATGAAAGAAACACAGGACTTTTTTTTTTCCTTTTCTTTTTTAATATGAGCAAAATAAAGTGAATTTAATAAAGTCACTTTCTGTTAAACTTACTTTTTTATTGTACAAACTCTTAGCTACGACAAACTCACGTGCAACGCCCAAATCACAAAAAAATCGCAAATAACTCAAAATAACTTAAAAAGCTGCACATGAATCGTTTTGTTAACGTCTCTAAAAGAACCTCAGAACTTACATATGTAACAGACAGGCGGCTGCTTTTAGTTGTTCACATACAGCAGTCGTGTTTCGTGTATTTTCGTGCCGCAGGTTTTTCGCTTCAACTCCTCGCTCCTGTTGTCAAACGCGGCCGTTACCGTGGTGACCACAAAGCTCTGAAGGGGTGGGACAAACATCCTGATTTGTCGGCTGCCCGTTTCGTTTAATCACGTCAAACTGCTGGGAGTTATGCAGGAAGCTAAATATTTTACTTTCAAAATAAAAGCCAAGCTACAGCTGGCGTGCTATTATTTGTTTGAATACGTTTACTGCACAGTAAAAATATCTATATATAAATTAGCATTTACATTTACTATGGATCTGTTGCTAAATATATTCACAGATGTCCTATATTTACCTTTAACAGTAAAGCAATATTATATTTTGAAAGACGCGAAAGGACGTTTTAATTTTATTAACGCGACCTTGATAAAAAAGCCCCATCACACTGTCCTGAGGCATACTCTGCATGATTATCAAGCCTAAGAGGCGCATGTTTGATTTTCAGACTTCATGTATCTGCTGCATGGCGGCCATGCTTGCTTTTCATTCTAATGATATACACCTTGGGCTTTGGACGGAGGTACACATTTTGATGGAGAAAATAACAGTTTTTGACCTAATGAAAAAACTTGGACTTATGTGGGTGTTACTCTTCCCACAGGTGAGAAAAAAGAGGCATGTTTGTCTGTTTTTTTTATCTATGATAAATCAGCAGAGCCTAATGTGATATTTCCTCTTTTTTTAAACAGGCAAAATCGTCACCAGCCTGTCATCCTAATGTTCGCCTTGTGAAAGAGGAAGAAAAGTGCATGAAAGATCTGCTACTTTTAACACCACACAAAACAACAGGTAAGTCAGGACAGTTTCTAAATTGTCTATTTCCGCTCTGTTGTGACATTTCAAGGCTTGCTGCTCGGTAAAAAGTACTGTGAGGGAATACTAGTGATATCCGAAATGAATTAAATCTATAAACTGTTTTTTAAAGAATCTTAATGATGTTTTATTGACACCTAGTGGTTACATAACATACTGCACCCTAAGGCATTTTACTTTAAACTGGAAGATGAAGATTAATCCTGATGTGGCGGTGCTGCAGTTCTCAACATGAAATCAGAGTCACGATTGTTTTTCACTTTTCAAAATGTGGCTCCACTGTTTGTATGGAAATAAAATAAAATATAGAATGTATTATTTGTGTTTCATCTACAAAGAGAACAACAACAACAACAGTGTACACTGCAAGGGAATGTGGGATGACTTGAACTGCTGGCCCCCAGCTTTTCTTGGGGAAACTGTTTCCCAACCTTGTCCAGAATTTTTTAATTCAGGAGGTACTATACAAACAAACACACACACACACAAGCACTCAGTTACACCTATTATTTATACTAAATTGCACCTGTTAAATATTTGCCAGTAACCTCATTTGTTTTCATAAGGAAATTAAACACCTACTCCCACTCAGGGTCTCTATTCAAACACTGAGCCATAAAATACATGTGTACATAGAGACACTGGGTGATATGTTAGTGGTAGCTTTGCGTTGGGAGATTGCTATGATAAATTGTGAAGTGTCTGAAGAGGGAAATGAAAGGTTCTGCACCTCTTACACTATATAATATTCTAAACACAGGTGTCCAGTTTGGGGGTTTTTTTCTTCTTCTTTACATGCACAGTTTTCCAGAATAGAGTGTATTCATATTAATTGTGTGGTTTGCAGTCCAAAACAAGACTGAACTGTTACTTTATTGCTTTTTGCAGGTAAAGTGTATCGCAACTGCACAGCCAGTGGCTGGACAGACCTGCTCATCCCACATGAAGATGCATGTGGCTACACTTTCAATGAGACTCTCCTCTTCCTTGGAGAGGTTGGTGTTTACCAACATAGATAGATAGATAGATAGATAGATAGATAGATGTATATTTGTGTAAATGTTATCCATTATAGGTCATAACATTCATAACTGAAAATAATTTTGTTTTTTGTTTTTTTTTCAATTCAAATCAGTTTTATTCATATTGCACATATGTTCACAACCACAAACATCTCAAGGTGCTTTAAGAGGGAGAGCCCTGACGATCAAACAAATCACTATGATCAAGCACTTGGTGAGAGTGAGAAGGAAGAACTCCTTTTTAACAGCAAGTGACTTCCAGCAGAACCAGGCTTAGGTCTAAGGGGAAAGAGAAGACAAAAAAGATGAGCACTGAAAGACCACAAACTATGGAACAGATGTCGTCTAAAGACATGCAATAGTAGCATGGGAGTGAAAAGTGTAGTGCAGGAGAAGTGCTTAGTGCCTCATGGAAAGTCTTCCAGGAGCCAAACCCAGTCCCACTTGCTAAGTGATGATGTAACATCTCTGTTTCTGAGTCCAAGGATTTACAGCTTTGGATGAAAGTCTTTTGTTCTTTGTTTTGGAATAGACACGAAACCATAAAATTATTCAGTGTCATTTTAGACCTCTACACCTTTTTTATTAGCATGAAGGTCACAACTTTAATATAAACCACGCAGAAGCATATTAACAACTTAGCTTGTGTTGTGGATGGGGTCATCTCAGATATTCTCGTGGCTAAAGTTTGACCTATTTTCAGTGTCTTCTTCCTGTGATATGATGGTGTTTGCCTCTGCCAACCGAGACCCTCAACATGTAATTTTATTGAGAAAATGTAACCCTCTTCCTACTTCTTCCTGTGGTAATGTGCTTATATTAGTCTAATGGTAGCTCTGCAGCTAGCCACGAGATAGCAGATCATTATATGCCCAACTTCACTAACCCACCAAACATTAGTCCATCTTTGCTTACGTCCAAAGTCATAGCAGTGCTGTACATTTGTTTGTTTGTTTGTTTAAAAATGCTTTTTCTGCTTTTTCGTGGATGTTAAAATTTACTCTAACACCTGAGAGAGCAGCCACACTGATCATTTTAGTGGAGTTAAAAGACTTTGAACATTTTTTTTGTTTTCCACAGCGCCTAAATGTTTGTTCTCTTTTGGGAACTGAAGGAGAATTTGGGCACAGAAGTGGGTAATCAGATTTAAAAAGCTGATCACAGACTATCTAAGGGACTGTTCAGGTTCATCCAATCTGACCAAAATCTGTAAGCTTTATTGAAAAAGGAAAGTTGTAAGCCTAGTCTTAAAAATAAAGAAGGTGTTTGTATCTTGAACCTAAACAGGAAGCAGGTTCCGAAGGAAAGGAGCCTGATGGGTAAAGGCTCTGCCTCCATCCAGTGTCAATGCAAAAGCCAAAAGAGAAAAACATGTACAATACTGTGCCAAAGGCTTGAGCCACCTGTCATTTCTTTATCTGTTTCTTCCAAGGAGCCAGACTTTCTTGTAATTTTTAAGTGGTCTTGAGCAATAGTTCTCCAGGCTTTCTGAAGGTCTTTCTTAGGACATTGGCTGCTTTTTCACTCATTTTCAGTCCAGTTTATTTTCAGAGGATTGTATTTTAAGGCACCTAATTCAATGGATGAACCAGTGTTGTTTCTACACATAGCAGACACCAAAAAAAAAAAATTTTAAATTGTATCTTGAGGCACTTTGTTACTTGCAGCCTGTCATAGAAGCACATAATTTGTTCCCACTTCTTGAGCTAAATCTATGAAAAATGGCAAAGATAACTGGACAAGTGGAGGACAAAAGAAGTGGCAGGCCTACAAAACTATTCAACATTATTGAAGCAGTGTGGGATCATCATGACAGGGAACAGAACAAAAAGCAGCCAACATCCAAAGAACTTTGAACTTTGAATGTCCTTCAAGAAGCCTGGAGAACTATTCCTGAAGACTACTTAAAGAAATGACAAGAAAGCTGCCTAAAAGTGTTCAGACTGCGTTGAAGAATAAAGGTGGTCATACTAAATATTGAATTTCAAGCTTGTTAGAATTGTGCAAACTCTGTTTTTGCCTTATATACTGTGTTTCTATTTATGTTTGTTAGTTTCAAGAAATCACTGCACCTCTTTTCTACTTTCCTAGCAAAATATAAAGACATGAGGGGCAGCTCAAAACCTTTGCACAGTACTGTTGGATACATACAGTTAAATAACACCAATTATCAATGTTTCTTAGTTTACTGTATTATATTATATTGTCAAATTGTGATGTTTTGTAAAATAATTGAATTCTGTTGTCTTTTCTTTGTTCAGTCCTCAGACACCCACTTGTATTTCTCCTATGTGAAGACAATGTACACAGCTGGATACACAATCTCCCTCATCTCTCTCACCATTGCTATCACCATATTCTGTCTTTTTAGGTGAGAAATATCTCATATTGAATCACTTTAAACCCATCCTTAAAGACGACGAATAATTCCTAACCTTGAATTGTCTGTGTTCATATTTCTTCAGGAAGCTGCATTGTACCAGGAACTACATTCACATTCAGCTGTTCATCTCCTTCAGCCTAAGAGCCATCTTCATCTTCATCCGAGATGCTCTGCTCTTTACAAATGAAGAGATTTATCACTGTGATTACTATCCGGTATCGATGAACCAACAGTTGTTTGATGATACTCAAGTTCTGAGGCTTAATAGGATGGATCAAAAATGTGTTGATAATTTGCCATTTCTTGTTGAATAAACTGATCCAGGAGGTGCTTGGCTTACCTTAGCTTAGCATGAATAATGGCAGTAAAGGGGAACAGGGAAAACGTGGGAATATGTGCTTTTGGCGGGGAGTAGAAACCTTCAGGAGTCATTTTGGTACTGAGGTTGTGAGGTAAACAGCAAAGACTCACTGAATCCTAGCATAAGCATCATTTCAGCACAACCAGTGTGCAGCTTGTTGCTTTTGTTCTTCTTTTTTTTTTTTTTAAATAAATGAACAATGTGTTATACTGACTAGTCAGAGCTGAGGTATTGGAAGGCATACTGAATTAGATATTTTAAACAGGGCCATGTTAGCTGTTTTCTCCAGTGTTTTTCTACAAGGTGGTGCTGGTCATATGCTTAGAATTTAACCAAAACCGAAGCTATTTTTGAAACATAAATACCAATAAAACTAACTTAACTTCTTTGTGTAACTGTGGTGGGGCAGGCGCCGTGTAAGGTCGTGCTGATGTTTTCCAACTACTCCATCCTTGCAAACTACAGCTGGCTGCTGGTGGAGGGCCACTTCCTGTTCACCTTAGTTAACCGCTCCTTCTTCTCCCTAAAGAAACATCTGGCCTGGTACATCGTCCTAAGCTGGGGTAAGAAGAGCTACCTTCATTTCATTGTTTTCTCTGTGTTCCTAAAGCTCATACTCAAAGTTCAGTATGGTCAAGCTTATTTCCAAGATTTATTTCATCACACAGGTTTACCACTGATTGTGATCGTCTCCTGGGGGTGTGCAAAATATTTTTATGAAGATGAAGGGTAAATTCTGTTTCTCTCAGTCTTGCAGTTATGATATTATCATATCATATGGTATAATTTGACAGTTATTTCTCATGATCTTTCCAAAGATGTTGGGAAACCAGGAGACATGAATGGATTTGGTGGATACTTCGAATGCCAGTTCTTCTAACTATATGTGTAAAACCTTTGTTTTATATTGTACTTACATTTCATTCTCATTTAAAATGTTATTTTAAAGAGTGTTTGACATTTTGAAAAACATAGTTTTTAACCTCCTTGCAGAGCATTAGTTTGGCAGATTTATGTCTCATACCTGTAAGTTAAATGTGAAGCTACAACTAGCAGCTAGTTAGATTAGCTTACCACTGAGGTTTTGCAGAAACGTGACCACTAACCACATGACGTTAACTTGTTCAACGTGTGACAATCATGGTGACAATGTAGGATCAAGTGAATAAGGCCCCAGTCACACAGACTTAGAGACTGGTCTGCAACCATTTGGCAACTACCAGTCATGAGGGAAAAATCAGTATTCCACAGCTAGTTGCGAGTAGTTTCTGGAGGTGGATTGCATTTGCTGGAAGAATGATTTCTAAAGCCCCAGTAACACAGACCTAAACCGTCAGTGATCCCCTGACCCTGACATTTTTCCCTGGCAACCACCTGTTGCTAGGGAAAAATCTCCTTGTGATTGCTTTGGTTGCTAGCACATTGCTGTAGTCGTAATTTGATTAGAAGTGGACTTGTCTACAAACACTGGCCAGCTACACTCCAAGCTGTAGTGAAACTACTAGCTAAGTAGTAATACAACATGAAAAAGTGTAGCACAAACTTGAAATGGAGACAGTTTGCCTTCAAAGTAAATGTTTCACCTTTCGAAACTTCCTGGATGGCACAACTTTTTACTTTGAAGACAAACTTTCTCCATTTCTGGTTTGTGTCGCACATTTGCAAGTTGTACTACTACTCAGCTAGTAGTTAGCAAGTATTTAAAGACAAACATAAAAAACTACAGGCAACAGTGGCAACCTGCTAGCAACCAAAATAATCACTAGGGGATTTTTGGTGCAGCACCTTCTTTGAATCCAATTTCACCCAGTGAGAGCTCGCAACCTCCAGGAACCACCGCCATCCAGTCAGGAAATACAGATTTTTCCCTAGCAACTGGTGGTTGTATCATATCCAATATGGTGGACAACTCTCGAGCAAAGTGCGCATGACGTCACATGAGAAACCACAACAGGGACTAGAAACACAGGAGAAACAATCATTTGCACTGCTTCTATCATTTCAGATGACTCTCATCTTTTTCATGGGGATTTTGAGGATATTGGTGAGCAAACTCAGATTGCCAGATGCACAGAGAAACGAATTAAGCCAGTATAAGTGAGTAGTGCACACATGGTGATGTTGCTGCACTGTTATATTTCTAATGTACACCTAAAGGTACTTTTTGTAAACTCACAAGTTTGAAAATAGTTTAAAACTGTAAAAACTAGAGCTGTCAACAGAATGTGATAAAACAACTACTAGGTTTAAAATGGTTATCCATTGCATTGTAGAGTTATCAACTGAAGTTTAACTAGGGCTCAGCTATACTTTCATGAAATACCACTTTGTACCATAACATGGGGCAGCAAGTCAATGCAAGCTTCATTTAACCAGCTAAGACAGGGATGTCAAACTCATTTTACATTGTGGGCCACATACAGCCCACTTTGATCTTAAGTGAACAGTGAAACTCCCCTGTCTGCCAGTGTAAAGAAGCTTAATTACACATTTAATCCCTGAAATATCTCAATATAGGAAAGAGAAGTGCAATTTCAATGGTACATCTCAGTTTTTCTACATGATAAAGAAATACCTCTTTAGCAAACTAAATAAATCTGTGAGCATGATGCTTTGGGCTTAAATTGTAAGGAGTAAATATGTAAAATTGTAGAAAAAGTTCTGGTAGCTCATTGCTCACGCTGTCCTGTACTTAATTACACTGGTGTAGTATGAATGGCCATGAGGTACAGTAGGTCTTCATTAGTAGGAAAACTTGTAAAACTTCCTTCCAGTGGGCTAGATTGGAGTCTTTGCTGGGCCAATTCTGGCCCCCGGGCCTTATGTTTGACACCCCTGAGGTAAGTCATTAACAGAGATTCTTTTTTTTACAATGGTGGCAAAATGCAAAGCCTCTTGAGAAAATAGGGGCAGGACTAAAAAGAAAAAAAGTTAGCAGTGCACAGCTGAAAACATTTTAATATACCTACTGGTAAACTGCTGTCCCCTGGTGAAAGTTTTAGTATTGCATTTTGTGGAGGGTAATTACATAAAGTACCTTTAAGGCCAGTGGCCTATATATATATTAGTAAAAAAAAAAAGATTTTATGTAATGAAATATATTTTCAATCTTGGTTTTAAATCCATTTCTCAGTACATTTTAATCTCTTATAAAACCCAAACAGATTCTGTAAGTAGCTTTCAGTCCTGGTTGATTAGTTTTAGTTCATGATGGGATTGGTCATTTGCTTACCCAACACAAATTAACTCACTTGTGACCTCAGAATTGGTTCAGTTTACTGCCAGTGGTCTCAGAACAAAACAAAACACAGTGAATGCACAACATTGTCATCAGTGCCACCAAGCCACGACTGACTGAAGTTGAAGTTAGGTTTGCTGTGTCTCCCAGCACAGTCTGAAGAGCATTCCAAGAGGCAGGCAGTTACTCTAGGAGAGCTGGACAGGGCCATAGAAGGTCCTTAACCGATCAGCAGGACCGGTATCTTCTCCTTTGTGCAAGGAGGAACAGGATGAGCACTGCCAGAGCTACAAAATGACCTCCAGCAGGCCACTGGTGTGAATGTCTCTGACCAAACAATCAGAAACAGACTTCATGAGGGTGGCCTAAGGGCCCCATGTCCTCTAGTTGGCACTGTGCTCACTGCCCAGCACCATGGAGCCTGATTGGCATTTGCCATAGAATACCAGAATTGGCAGGTCCACCACTGGTGACCTGTGCTTTTTACAGATGAGAGCAGGTTCACCCTGAGCACATGTGACAGATATGAAAGGGTCTGGAGAAGCCGTGGAGAACGTTATGCTGCCTGTAACATCGTTCACTACTGAGTACCATTTTAAGTTGCTGCAATGACATTTC
>VUQS01067134.1:0-19912 GCA_015108495.1 Heterochromis multidens | reverse complement strand
AAAATAGGATGGTGCCTGATTATTCAAGACCTTGTATGTAAGGAGAAGAATTTTAAATTCAATTCTGGATTTAACAGGGAGCCAATGAAGAGAAGCCAATATGGGAGAAATATGCTCTCTCTTTCTAGTCCCTGTCAGTACTCTCGCAGCCGAATTTTGAATCATCTGAAGATTTTTCAGGGAGTTTTTAGGACAGCCTGATAATAATGAATTGCAATAGTCCAGCCTAGAAGTAATAAATGCATGAACTAGTTTTTCAGCATCACCCTGAGACAGGATGTTTCTAATTTTGGCGATATTGCTCAAATGCAAGAAAGCAGTCCTACATATTTGTTTAATATGCGCATTGAAGGACATATCCTGGTCAAAAATGACTCCAAGATTCCTCAAAGTGTTACTGGAGGCCAAAGTAATGCCATCCAGAGTAAGTATCTGGTTAGACACCATGTCTTGCCAGTCTTGTTAATAATCTGGCTTAGGGGGTTCTGGTCTGTGCAGAACAGCAGCGGGGACAGATCTCCTTGGTAAATCCCGCACTTGATAGGGGACTTGTGCAATTGGCTTGAAGTTGATCTCTACTGTTTTTTTTCCAGATCCCCATCAAATTCCTGATGAAGGCTCTTAGGTTCCTGTTCATCTTGTATAGGTCTAAGCATTCCAGTATCCATGTGTGAGGCATTGACTCATAGGCTTTCGTATAGTCAATCCAGACAGTGCACAGGTTGGTCAGTCTGGTCTTACAGTTTCAAGTGACTGCTCTATCTACCAGTAGCTAGTGTTTTGCTCCTCTAGTGTTTCTGCCAGTTATTTTCTGGGCCCCGCTCATGTATTGAGCCATGTGCCTGTTCATCTTAGCCACTATGATGCCAACAGGAGCTTCCATGTTGTGCTGAGGCAGGTTATTGACCGGTAGTTGGATGGGACTGGTCCCTTCTGTGGATCTTTGGGGATCATGACTGTCCAGCCTTCGGTTAGCCAGTCCGGGTGCATCGCATCCATTAGCAGCTGGTTCATTTGTTCTGCCAGGCGCTCATGGAATGCAGATAGCTTCTTTAGCCAGTAGCTGTGAATCATGTCAGGGCCTGGTGCTGTTCAACTCCTCATATTTGAGACTCCTTCTTGGATGTCTGCCACTGTGATGGTTACTGGATCCTGTTCAGGGAGGTTGCTGTGGTCTGGTCTTAGCCACTGAGCACTGTTGTTATATGTTGCATCCTTCTCCCATATGCACTTCCAGTATTGTTGTCTCCAGCCTTGGTGGGGTTGTTCATCTTATAGCCCAGCATCTCAGGGATCACTGTTGCTGTGGTATAGATCAGCTGGTTGGTTTCAGTGATGGTGACAGTAGGGATTGTCCGTAATGCTGCATTCACATCTTCTAGTAGACTTTCAGAGGGTACTTCACGTAGTCTCTGTAATCGGCCACGGAGGGTCCAGGTTTCCAGCTTAGCCATGATATTCTTTTTAGGTCAGCTGCTCTTGCATTCAATGTACCAGTTGTTCTTTGGGCTTGGTACCCAATCTCAGAGTGTGGGGATGATGATATCCCCCCCCCGGCCTGATGTCCTGGCTCCCCCTTGCTGTAGCATTTGTGTTGTACCTCATCAGTCTCTAATTGTAATAGCAGTTGCTTCTTGTGGATGTTGGAACACTGAGTTACTAGTGTTTTTGATGTTAATCTAAATGTTCGGTGTCACAGAATCCATAGGTCCCACATCCTATATACTTGGGTTACATGCATAGTAGCATTCCAACAGTTTCCTATTCTCATCTCTTGTCCACTTATGCCGTATCCTTGTTCCAGTAGCCCACTTCTCATCAGTATGTCCTGGTTCTTTAACACCCGACATGGACCTTGTTAATCCGGGTGACATCCGAGCCGGTGTAGCTTCAGTTATATGTCTCTTACTCATGTTCTCAGGTAGGCTTGGGTAGCATGGGGGTCCTTACTGGACCCAACATATTGTCCCAAAAAAAAATAAAAAATAAAAATAAAAATGGGGAAAAACAATTCATGCTGGATATATATACTGATGTGGACTGGGTAATGTGTTAGGAATGAAAGGATGCCACATTGTTTGATGGAAATGAAAAATATCAACCTACAGAGGGCTGAATTCAAAGATACACAGAAAATCAAAGTGAAAAAATTATACAGCAGGTTAGTCAATTTTGACAAAATTTAATTGCAGCAACAAAATGGTACTCAGTAGTTTGTGTGGTCCCCACATATATGTATGCATGCCTGACAATGTTGAGGCATGCTCCTAATGAAATGACAGATGGTGCCCCTTGAGGATCTCCTCCCAGATCTAGACCAAGGCATCACTGAGCTCCTGGACAGTCTGAAGGTGCAACCTGGTGGTGCTGAACTCTACATGACTCTGTTAACTTATAGCTTATTCCTGCACCTTGGTTTCTTTTCACACAGAGAAAACTGCAAGCGAACTCCAAGAGAACCAAAATGTGTCACTACAAACTACGTGAGAACATTCAGACTTCTTATTGGTCAGATGTGTCCGGGGCAGGAGTATCAAAAGCAAATACAGGAAAAAAGTGCTGTGTTCTGAGCTAGTCGACTACATGGATATAGATTACATTGTATATATCTGGGTAATATTTCAGGCAAAATTGTATGAGCAGAATGCCAATGACGCTTTTGAAAGTAGTACACTGCTTTATGCTTTTCGAAGAAGATGTGCTGCCTTTAGAAGAATATTCAGGAGAAAGGAGCAACTATTGAGAATGTACAATGAAATGCTAACGTTCACCATGTTAAACCAAAGACGCCTTTGGTAAGGTTAATATGTTAACAGTCTTTGGATAAGGAATACTTTGTCATCATTTGTGAATTTTGCATTGCACTGATAATGGAGTGACTAATATATACAATATATACTCTACTTCACAATAAGATGATCTGGGTTTACCCACACTGCGACGCATGGTGGGAACACATTGATAACATCTGGACTGACAGAGAATGGTTGCTAAACTTTAGGATGAGAAGAGGCACATCAAAGTGCCCTCTTCAGCTGATTTTAGGGCAATAGCGCAAGGTTTTTCGTGACAAGTGGAGATTCCCACAAGTCGTTGGTGTCAAGGCTGGCTGTGTGGCAGGGAAGAGTTGGAAAACATGAAATAAACTTAAAAGCAGCTTTATTTCTGAGCACTTAAAAAATATGCATAATGTAAGTCAGGAACAAATAATCCGATGAAAAGGACTCTGGAGAGCACTGGAGAGCACACAAAGAAGGACACACAGCTTGAGGGAGAACGTGACAAAGAGCAGAGGGAGACTAAGACAATATATACACACACACAGGATGACGAGGGAACAGGCAAAATGTGGGAACAAAGCTGAAACTAATTACAGATGACGGGACAAAGAAAGTAGAACTAGACACAAAGCACAAGAGACTAAAGACCACCAAAGTAAAACAGGAAGTAACAGATGACAGACTCACAACATGCGAACTGGAGAGACAGAAGATAAACACGGAGACAAGACTGAAAGAACAGAATGGGAATACAAAAGGGGATTAACAATGTATCAACTAAAGGGATGAGGGAACTAAAGGCATGAAATACAACAAATGGAATTCGTATATGTCATGGTCCAGTCCTCCTGGCCGATCTGCTCATCTCTTTATTGGTCTCTCACTCTAGTTTTTTCTCTCTCTCGCTCTGTCTGTGGGTGTATGTGTGTGCACTAACCATGCCTTGTGTTTTAGAGGCGGGTCTCCCTCCTATTCCCACCTGACAGTTCCATGCACCTGGGTTGATTAACTCACCTGTGAGTAGTTGGGTAATCAGCAGTCCCTACTTAAGCTGGAGGAGGACACCCATTTGACGCTGGATTGTTAAACTGGAAAGAGTTAGTGGAATTGGTTCATCAATATCAACATGTTCATCTGCTTTGGCTTTGTGACCGTGCTTACCTTTTGTTCCTTTCTGTGCAGGAAACCTGACCTTATGAGTGAGTACCCTGAGAGGGAGTTATCTCCTGGAGAGAAGGTGAGGAGGATCTGTCTGTGTGTGGAGTTGTGATTGCAATTGGAAGTTGTGGATCATTCTGCTCGGAGCTTCTGACACCACTAACTGCATAATCCTTCAGTTGTCATCTGTAAATAGTTTTCACTATAAATAAATGCACTGATCTTCATTCTTTGAGTCCTGCATTTTGAGTCCAACCAGTACATCAGACATGACAGTATAAGGCATAGAAATAAACCCATAACCACTAAGAAATAGCAGAGAGCTAAATAACAATATAGAATACAGAACCAAAATACAAGATATCAAAAATACAAACTAGAAAACCTCTAATCATCTTCAAAGCTCAAAACCTTGGGTCCAAGACACAGGGACCATAACAGCTGGTGCACACATTAACATCAAGGCACCATGCAATGCACCAGCAGACAACTATGATGGAAAGAGACAATATTCTGTCATTTTACAAGGAGTAATAGACAATAACATTAAGTTTTTGGGATGTAAATGTTGGACAACCAGGCAAAGTACATTTCCAGAATCCAGAGGAGTAAAAACTATACAGCTCAACTTTAATCAGTGGCCGAGCCAGGAATGGATAACTGTAAAATGAAGCTTTGGACGCCTAAAAGGGTGATGAAGGTACATCCTTAAACAAAAAGAGGCACACATTACCCTTGTCAGCCGCATAATCTCTGCCTACTGTGTACTGCATAATTTTTGCTAGCCTCACAATGAACAGTTCACTGAATTGTATAATGAGGAAGCTGATAAACTGGACAATGATAAAAATTTTGAGCAGGTTGGAGAAAAGAGGGCTCATGAGATCAGAAATGCACTGTGCACAGACCTTTCAAGGATATAGCTTGGTATCACACCCATTGCATGTTCAACATGTTCAGTGTTGATGGGTATTTGCATGAGTTGCTGAGACATATGTTATATGGGGTCTACAAGCATCAGTCTTTGGGCCACAGGTGACATGGACTGCTGCGGTACAGGTGAGTGGTGGATAGGCCAGGCACTAGCTGTGGTTGACCCCAAAAGAGTTGGATGGATCCAGTGTGGTGTTTGTGGGTGCTGCTGTTCACCAGGACACAAAATGGTGATGATAGTGCCCATCAGCTGCATAAACATCTGATGATTTGCTTGTTGCTGGGCTTGCATAGAATGGAATCTCTTTTTCTCTGCCCCCTGCTGTGCTTTCAAAACTCTACCAAATGTCTAATTTTCCTGTTTTTGATGTTTCTGCTCAGCTTCATACAATTCCTCCAGCTGCCTTGTCTGTTGAGTTATGTATGATTCTAGCAGATTCTAAGTTAAACTAGTTTTGGCTTTGTGTTTCCTTGCTTGAGCACCAGGAATGGCCAAACTTTCACAACCTTTAAAAGACCTTAGTTTATCTTAGTTTATCATTGCTTGCAAAAATCTGCAAAAATCACATTTATAAACTCTGAAATTCTGAGTTATAAAAATACACACAAATACAAACACACACATACACTTATGGGCTTTGTGGCTTGAGACAGAGCAACAACAATAATTATTTGTCATTAACCTAAAAAACTGTCATGGTCCGTGGGTCTTGGACCCAGGGTTTTGAGTTTAGTTTAATTTGTATTATGAGAGATTGATGTTTTGTTTCTAGAGTGCCTTGGAGGTTTTCTATTCTGTATCCTCTGGAGTGTCTTTGGTTTTGTATTCTGGTTTTGATTTAAGGAAGGATTCATGTTCTTAGTCTCTTAGGTTCTGATATTAGTTTTGTTCTTTGGTTCTCATTATGTTCCCAATCAGTTTTCCTTGTCAGGTCTCTGTCTTGTTTCCATATCCTGTGTTCGCTTTCCTCTCTCTCGCTCTCTCGCTCTCTCGCTCTCTCTCTGTGCTCACTTCCTGAGTTAAGTTCACGTGTCATTGTGTTCAGGTGTGTTCCTAGGTGTGTCCTCTCTGCCCTAATTCCCTTGTGTATTTATTGTTTCAGTCTGCTCTTGCTCCTTGCGTTATCCTCCATTCATGGTGTGTGCTTCTTGTCTCGTCCCAGTCAGTCAGTCAGTCAGTCTGTCAGTTAGTTAGTGCTAATCTCTCGATGCTCCAAGTTTGTTTGCTTTTGTTTTCTCGCCTTTACTACCAGCCGAAATAAACGCTGTGATTTTAAGTTACATCCTGTCTCTGGAGTCCTGCATTTGGGTCCTATTCTGCTTGCCACACGCCCATCCCTGACAAAAACAGTGACTTCCAGGGAATTAATTAACAATGGCAGCTAAAGAGTGACTGGTTACTGTATGCATAACCTCATACTATTCAAACTAATATCTACTGAGTTTTTTAGAAAATCCACAGAGAAAGCCTGTACTCCAGCTCCCTGGCTATATAAATTTTTACTGTGTACATGAAAAGCAGAGAGCCCACATTTAAGGTTCAAGTCTGCCATTGCCAGTCAGAGAAGAAATATAAGGAAAGTAAATCAATGTCCAATTGGTGGAGCAGTTTCTGTACTTGATACACCCATTTTTTTCATATTCCATTTTCTCATCTTAATAAAAAAAGATATAAGAGGTAAACTCATTAAGGTAGTGTTGGAAGAAGTAGTGGTGCAGCTACAGGGGTGTCTCATTAGCAGGGTGTGTGTGAAACACCATTATCAGAAATCTGATATCTGCGCTGGCCCCTAGAGCTGCAGTATCAAAGGCGTGTGATCTCAGTGCAGGGAGAGGGCCATGCAAAGAGTAAAGTATACGATGATCCCTCTCCTCAACCACCTCCTCCAGCTCATCTGGGGGACCACCGAGGCATTCCCAGGCCAGCCGCGAGATGTAATCTCTCCAGCGTGTCTTGGGTCTACCCTCCCGGTAGGAAATGCCTGGTACACCTCACCCAGGAGGCGCCCAGGAGGCATCCTAGTCAGATGTCCAAACCAACTCAACTGGCTACTTTCAGTGTGGAGGAGTAGCAGCTCTACTCTGAGTTCCTCTCAAATGACTAAACTTCTCATCCTATCTCTACAGTAGAGGGGAGCAACCCTGCAGAGAAAATTCATTTTCGACACTTTTATCCACAATGTCATTCTTTCAGTCACTACCCAGAGCTTGTGACTATAGGTGAGGTAGGGACATAGATCAGCCAGTAAATCAATTGCTCAGCTCTCTCTTCATGACAACAGACTGGTACAGCATCTGCACCACTGTGGATGTGGCCCCAGTCCATCTGTCAATCTCCAGCTCCACTCTCCCCTCACTCATGAACAAGACACTTGAATTCCTCCACTTGAGGCAACAACTCGTCCCTGACCTAAAGTGGACACTCCACCCTTTTCCTTCTGAGAACCATGGCCTCAGACTTGGAGGTGCTAATTCTCATTCCCACCACTTCACACTCGGCTGCAAATCACTCCAGTGAAAGCTGGAGGCCACCAGCTGATGAAGCCAACAGAACCACATCATCCACAAAAAGCAGAGATAAGATCCTGAGTCCACCAATGTGGAAGCCTACTTTCACTTGACTCTGCCAAAAAATTCTGTCCATAAAAATTATGAACAGAATCAGTGACAGAAGGCAGCCCTGGTGGAGTCCAACATCCACTGGAAACGAGTCTGACTTATTGCTGGCAATGCAGACCAAGCTCTAATACAGGGACTGAATGGCTCGTAACAAGAAGTCGAATACCCAGAGGTGGCAAAAGTACAGACATTCTGTACTTAAGTAGAAGTACAGATACTTGTGTTAAAAAATACTCTAGTAAAAGTTGAAGTACTGTTTCAACTTCTTTGCTCAAGTAAAAGTGAAAAAGTACAGGCTCTGAAATGTACTCAAAGTAAGAAAGTAAAAAGTAGCTCTTTTGAGGACGTTTCTACCAGCTATTTTTGTGCAAAGCTAACTGAACCTCATGTTATATTAACATAATACAATTACATTAGTACATGGGAATACAAACCTTATTTCAGTCTAAATTTTAATTCTAATGAATTTACTCAGATTGGACCAGTAATGTAGAGAAAAAGGAGAATTTTTTTAAAAATAGCTCTATTTTCTGTTGCCTACATTGTATAGGGTAACTTTGCCTCCACACCTAAACAGAAAAATGATTATAGACAGGGGTTAAAGTGGGAATCAGCAGGTGGGCGAACCCTAAAATCGGTTGTAGTGGCTCAGCATGGGGCAGAAGAATCCCAACTCACAATAATTTCTATTGTGAGCTCCAGTAGATTATCTTAGTGTCCAGGCTGTGATCAGCTGACCTGCTGCTGCTGCTCTGAGGTTTATTGCTCGTTGTGGATTTACACAACTGAATTCAGCAAGTTGTAAGCAGATGTTTCATGAGTTGTCTTGGCTGTTTTCCATCCCCTACACTGACCGTATACTGTTTATATGTGCACCAGTCACACACTGTTCTTTACTTTAAATCCATTACAGTACGGCAAACTAACCTGTTTATCCTGCACTAAACTGCAGAGTATTTTCATACAACCTTTAAATAACACAAAGTTAGTATACCCGTTTGTTTTGCAGGATGTTTCACAACATGAAAAAATATAACTTCACATGATATACAGATCCAGTATCTGACTTATCTGACAATATCTGACAGTCCTTACCTTTAAATATAACCTCTCTTCTTCCTCTCCTCTCCTCTCCTGTCCTGTCTTTCTTATCTTTCTCCATCTCTGAGTGAAGTTAGCTCTCGTTCTGGGAATTACAGCAGCTGTACCTTTAGCTAGCAGACACAGTGAGAGACAAACTGCACACAAACAGTTTGTGTGTTTGCTGATATTTGTTGAGCTGATAGAAACGTTGCATTTGAAACTACCTGCCACTTAAAAAAAACATTACTCCCTTTATTTTCGCTCCTCTCCTGTACGGCTAGCTAGATGCTGAAGTACCGCGACTACTTACTTACTAACTTACAGGCATCTACACTAAAAAAAACACCGGCCCAATTTAACCCCTGACTATGGCACTATAAATGATGCATAAATTATATGATTTTGCCTCTTTCATCTCTTTGTATGTGATAAATCCTAGTGGCTGATACACCAATAGCAGTGCCTTTCATGTGTTACTGTTAGGCTCAAATCAGTTTGATGATTGAAGGCTCGCAGGGATGTAAAATAATAACTCCGCTCAAATTTCTTAAACCAAAAGTAATGACCCTGTTTTGAAAATGTAAGGAGCAGAACGTACAGATATTTGTGTTAAAATGTAGGGAGTAAAAGTAAAAAGTGTTCAGAAAAATAAATGCTCAAGTAAAGTACAGATACCTGAAAATTCTACTTAAGTACAGTAACGAAGTATTTGTACTCCATTACTTCCCACCTCTGCGGATACTCCACACTCCCGAAGGACCTCCTACCGGATGCTCCGGGGGACGCGGTCCACAAAACACATGTAGACTGGTTGGGCAAATTCCCACGCACATGCACACTTCTCGAATATCCTTGAGAGGATAAAGAGCTTGTCCAGCATTCCACGACCAGAAAAACTGCATTGTTCCTCCAGAATCTGACTCGACTAATGACTCTCCTCTCCAGTACCTTAGCATAGATCTTCCCAGGGAGGCTGAGTAGTGTGATCCCCTTGCAGCTGGAGCACACCCTCTGGTCCACCTTCTTGAAGATGGGAACCACTGCCCCAGTCTGCCAATCCAGAGGCACCACCCCAGATCTCCTCACGATGTTAGAGAGATGCATCAACGAAGGCAGCCCTACTCCAAGGCCTTAAGGAACTCAGGGCAAATCTCATCCACCCCAAGGGCCCTGCCAACATGGAGTTGTTTAACTACCTCAGTGACCTCGCCCCTAGTGATGGGTGAGTCATCACTCTCATCCCCAGACTCTGCTTCCTCTACGGAAGGTGTGTCAGTGGGATTGAGGAGATCCTTAAAATTTTCCTTCCACCACTCAACTATATCCTCAGCTGAGGTCAGCAGCACCCCACCTGCACTATACACCGTGTGAGTAGAGCACCTCTTTCCCCTCCTGAGTCACCTGACAGTTTGCCAGAATTGCTTCAAGGCCAACTGAAAGCCTTGTTGCATGGCCTCAACGAACTCCCCCCTCACCCAAATTTTTGCTTCAGCTACTGCCAGAGCCACACTCCGCTTGGCCTGCCAGTACCTATCAGCTGCTTCCGGAGTCCCACAGGCTAACCAAACCTGATAGGACTCCTCATTCATTCTGATGGCTTCCTTCACCTCCAGTGTCCACCATCTGGTTTGAAGATTACCACCACAACAGGCACCAGCCACCTTGCAGCCACAGCACTGCACACCTCAACAATGAAGGTGTGGAACATGGTGCACTCTGACTTAATGTCCCCAGTCTCCCTCGGAATGCTGTTGAAGTTCTGCTGGAGGTGGGAATTAAAGATCTCATGGAGCGAGGACTCTGCCAGACACTCCCACCGCACTTTCACTATACGTTTAGGCATGGCAGGCCTGTCTGGCCTGTCCTGTCACCTGATCCAACTCACTACCAGGTGGTGATCAGTTGGCAGCTCAGCTCCTCTCTTCACCCGAGTTCAGAACAGACAGCCGGAGATCGGATGATACGATTACAAAATTGATCATCAACCTAGGGTGTCCTGGTGTACTTATGAGCACCCTTATGTTCAAACATGGTGTTTGTTATGGACAAACTGTGATTTGCACAGTCCAAAGTCCAGTAACAGAACACAACTCAGGTTCAGATCAGGCATGCCATTCTTCCCAATGATGTCCCTCTACATCTCACTGTCGTTGCCCACATGAGCACTGAAGTCTGGAGGGAAACAACCCTCTCTAACGTGCAGACAGTGAGCTCCAAGAATACTCACTCCTGTCCGCCACCTCTCACCTAGGGCAATTCCAGAGTGGAACAGAATCTCCAGGAGACTGGTTTCAGACCCCACACTGTGCATTGAGGTGAGCCTGACTATATCTAACTGGTATCCCTCAACGTCACGCACTAGTTCAGGCTCCTTACCCACCAGAGAGGTGATGTTTAATGGGATTCTGTACCGGGTCCTATACTTTTCACATTATATGTGCTTCCCTCAGAAGTATTATTAGAAAACACTGCATACACTACTGTTGCTGTGCAGATGATATCCAGATACATTTATTCATGAAGCCAGACAAGGTGTGATTTGTGACCCCCCCTGAAAAGAATTCATGAACGAGAGGGGTCCTATATACTCTGAAACCTTTTTGAGTATTTGTTACTGTATTGCTTTAAATATGACTCTTATAGAATAATTATGAACTTCAACTTAACAAGTTCATAAATTAAACATATAACCACAACAAGAATATTGCTATTCTTTTTACTTGACATTATTAACATTATTATGCACAATGTTCTTAGTCTCAGGTTTTTCTCTTCAGACACAGGGGATACAGGGCACACAATGCACATCGCATCTTTTTTGCACACATCTGCAAATCTCTGTACAGGGAAGGAGGAAACTTGCATGTTATATTTCCTCACCTTAAGAAACACATCGACACAATCACACAAATTTTTATTCTGAACAAATGTGTTCCCAAACTGAACATAAAGTAAGTACAGAAGCCCTGCTGACATTGCACATTGACAGTCACAAACAATAGCACTTGTGCAATTCTTCCATTGTGCAATAGACCAAAATAAAAAAGCAGAATATGGAGCCACAGATGGCTGCGGGCATATGGACAGCTTCTCTCTCAGTTTTAAAGTTTATTTTTATTTATATCACAGCAAAGTCTTAGCCTTAGTCAAGACTCAAGTGGCCACAGCATGGAAAATATTAGAACAAGCTCTGTGCACAAATGAACCTTGTAAAGGGAGCAAGACAACCAATCAAAATTTCAGATATTGACATGTTTGGGAAATTCAATGGTGGTGAAGACCCACCTCAAACTTTAATGAATACTAATCCTGCAATATGCAGTATCCTGCAGTATTTTCACTTTTTTCCAGTGTCCTGGGTAATCAAATCCACATTCAGGACATAGAGCAAACAAAAGATGCCTTTAATGGCACTGTAGATCAAAAGGCACTGAAAATACTGGAAGGCATAAGATTCAGAAGACCTAAGGAGTAAGGAATTAAAAACTAAGAGTGAACAAAGCACACAAGCAAAAAGCACAGAGGATGAACACAGGTGGGTAAAGAGATGGACTGACAAAAGACTGAGGCAACCATCTAAATAACCAGAGAATGAATTAACTAAGAAAACACAGGTGGAAGAAAAAGGGTGAGTAACACAATCATATAGGCCGAAACAAACGAAACAAAGGCAGGATGTAAAATAAATAAATGAATAAATAAAGACGAACAAGCAACACTTTTATCAAAAAGAATTTACTTGATATCTACTTCAAACCAGTAGATGATTGAATTATAATTATCCTTTCTTGGGCAGTGACTATTTTCTCATCTTCAACTAAAATAAAACTGAAATTTTAGAAATTAATCACACTCGCTGTCAGGCAGATTCACCAGTATTGTTTTCTATCTTGGGTCTTTGGCATCATATCATGAGTCTAATGTAAAGAACCTCTGTGTTATTTTTGATTGTTTTTTGTTTTTTTTATTAGATCTTCAGATCAAATCTGTCATCAAAGCCAGCTTTTTTTTCTTTTTTAAAAAATTAAGAATTAGCATTTTAACATTTTCTTTATTTTAATGACCTTGAGTAGCTCAAGCAAGCTTTTATTACATCCAGACTGGATTACTACAATTTAAAATCCTTACATACACGGTCTTGAATAATCAGGCCCCATCTTATCTTAAATACATCACCTCAGTAGAGCACTTGGCTCTCAGACTGCAGGCTTACTTGTGGTTCCTAGGATATTTAAAAGTAGAATGGGAGGCAGAGCCTTCAGCTTTCAGGCCCCTCTTCATGGAACCAGCTCCCAGTTTGGATTTGGGAGACAGACACCCTCTCTGCTTTTATGATTGGGCTTAAAACTTTACTTTTTGATAAAGCTTATAGTTAGGGCTGGATCAGGTGACCCCGAATCCACCCTTAGTTACACTGCTATAGGACTAGGCTGCTGGGAGCTTCCCATGATGCACTGAGCGTTTCTCCTTCTCTCACCTCTGTTCACACTCTGTGTTTATACACCACTCTGCATTTAATCATTAGTTATTATTCATCTCTGTTCCACAGCTTGTCTTTTGTTCTGTCTTTCTCCCCTCACCCCCAATCGGTCATGGCAGATGGCTGCTCCTCCCTGAGCCCGGTTCTGCCGGAGGTTTCTTCCTGTTAAAAGGGAGATTTTCCTTCCCACTGTTGCCAAGTAAGAATAAGAACAACTTTATTGATCCCAAAGGGAAATTCATAAAGTGCTTGCTCATTAGAGTTTTCTCTCTATTATTGTAGGGTCTTTACCTTACAATAGAAATGTCATGGTTAAGTTCAGGCAGGGCCCAATGAGTAGACTCTGAGCAGAGCTAGCAGTTTGACAAACTTTATTAAGGAATGAACAAATGTAAACAGGCAGGAGTCTGGGGAACACAACAGGGCGCAACTTAGGGGTGGTCATGGGAGCTCTGTCAGAGAGGAGAATGAATATTAGCCTGGTGTCAAACAATGAGAGGTTACTGTGGTGAAAAATTATTAAGTTGGGTTCTGTGTTATTTGTTTTAGCAGGCTGGCCCGGAGTGGAGGAAACAGAGAGTAGGCAACACTGTTCCGGAGGATTGACAAGTGGAGAGCAGGCAGACAGATTGAGAACGGGCAGGCAGAGGCTCTTGCTGTGGTGGTGGTGCTGGGGAGAAGCAGATTTGCAGGTGGAGACAAACATGGTTTCTCGAACAGACAGATCTGGAACAAGGCTTCTAGGCAAGTCACTGTGGATGGAGGAGAAGAGGCAGGTAAGCAGGCGAGGGTTAACAAACAAATCTGTGGCAAAAAGGGCCTGATTGTCACCATGATGGCAGAGACGGTCTGGCAGAGGACTGAGGCACCACCTGTCCTTGATAAGCTCACTCGCCAGAAGGCTTAATTGCCAACAGGTGTGGAGAGTGTGACTTACCCCAGGAACTCTGCCCCAGGGTGGGAACCACACCCAGGACCAACCCAGGACCAACCCAGGACCAACCCAGCAACTCCACCTGCAATTGATTAAAAGGAAAAGGTGAGAAAGAAAAACAAAACAAAACCCTGTCCTGCCGAAACTGTTGTTGTGATTTGGCGCTATATAAATAAAGCTGAATTGAATTGAATTTAACTGAATTTGAATTGGGCAACGCACTACTATCATGATTGGTTGGTTGGGTTAAAATGCTGCTAAGCTTGTGACATTTAAATGTAAACATCAAATACTTGTTCACAAGTATTTTAAATTTCTTGTCTTTTTCAATAGAGTGTTGTGCAAAATTCTTGAGCCACTCGTCATTTCTTTATATTTTGCTTCCAAGGAAGCAAAGTGGCAATAGTTCTCCAGGCTTTCTGAAGGTCTTTTAAAATTTTTCTTTTGGACATTGACTGCTTTTTCACTCCTTTTCAGCCCGGTCTTGGTACCTGACTATTAGAACTATCAGAGAAATGTTTGTTTGTTTGTTTGTTAAGCCACTTAACATGGACCTGAATTATTCAAAGGCACCTAACTCAAGGGATGATCCAGTGTTGTCTACACATAACAGACAATTTAGAAAGAACCAGTTTTAAATTGTATCCTTAGGCACTTTGTTACTAGTAGGTTGTCACAAAAACACATCATTTATTCCCATTTCTTAGTTCAATCTATGAAAAATGCCAAAGCTAACACAGTTTTTATGGAGGACATCAGGAGAGTAGTAGAGCATGACAATGAACCCAAACAACACAGGTAAAGCATACCTGGATATAAAAACACACTGTGGAACACTGTCAGTCATGGATTGGCCTCCCCAGAGCCCAGACATAAACATTAGTGAAACAGTGCGAGATCATCTTGACAGAGAATAGACCAAAAGGCAGCCAACATCCAAGGAAGACCTCTGAAATGTCCCTCAAAAAGCCTGGAGAACATTTCCTGAAGACTACTTAAAGAAATGACAAGAAAGCTGCTTAAGAGAGTTCAGGCTGTGTTGAAGAATAAATGTGATCATACAAACTCTGTTTTAGTTTTATGAACTGTATTTTACATTTATTTTTGCATATGTTTCAATAAATGGGTTTACCTATTTCCCATTTTCCTAGAATAATATAAAGAAATGGGTCGAGAGTTTTGCAAAGTACTATAAATACCTGCTTGAGACCGCTTATAACTTGTCCTACAGTTCTTGCCTATAGGTCAGTTTACCAGCAGCTTCTAATATTTCCAAGTTCCAGACTGGATTTCAAAGCCAACCAGATTTTCTCAGTTGCATCTTCAAAACTGTGGAACATCCTCCCTCCTTCACATGAGTATCAACCTCACCAACAGTTTTCTGATCTCAACTAAAAACATACTACTTCTCATTGGCTTTTTCAGTTAATTTACAAGTAAGTCTTTTGCAGACTTCCTTACACTCGCAGTAGACATCAATTTACATGCTTGGTAAATTGCTTTAGTTTTCATTATTGTTTTTGATTTCTTGTTCCTGATTGTTTCAAATAGTTTCATAACTTTGTTTCTATTCTTTCTTTTTTAATTGATTTAATTTATTGGAGCAGTTTATGTGATTGTTTTTCTTGTGCAGAACTCTGGTCAACATCTATTATGTTTAAATGTGCTGTATAAATAATCTGATTTGACTTTGAATTATGGTGATTTGCTGCCTTATCATAGAATTATTTTCTTCCATACATGCTTACTAATCATTAAAACATTTAATCATATAATGCATGAACCAGCAAAATGTCTGGAGCAGTAAAAAGAATGACCTTATTTTAGAGTAAAGGTTTTGTCAATATTTTCTCTTTGCTGAATGGTAAAAACTGATGTTGAATTGAAATAACTTAATCAGTGCCTTATATCCTGTTTTCCTGTCTGGCATTTATTTTGTTTGAGAGAATTTTAAAAAATAACTGTCTTTAATAAGACAGATGTCAAACAAATCCAGTGAGGAGGTTTTGCACAGCTATTAACTTGTGAGAGTTAATAAGTGAGCTATGTTGCCCAAAGAGAATCACAAAAGTCAAGTGAAAGAAAACAGTGATGGAGAGATGAAAAATGTTTTCCTTTTTTTGTCCAATAAACTTTAATCACATCTTTAATTCATGTTGGTAGAGGCCATGCTCACCAGCCTATTGAATGAATTATACAATTAAACCTGACAGGAGAATGAAAGAAGTTGTTCTCTGTATATAAAAAAAGTAAAGTTGTATTGAATAACTTGAATAATATTAAATTTCAAATTTTTATCACTTCATCAGAAGAAAGTGAAGCACAACTTTATTGCCGTTGGGGAAAGCTCTGCAAAGTGGAGCAGCAGTTTGTGATTTTTTTTTCTGTTTTTGTGAATTATTTTACTTTCTGTTGAAGCTGCCTTTGGTTACAAACTCCTTGGTAGTTAATTTGTTTTCCTCCCTTCACAGTGGTTCTGGATTGAGCAGCCAGCCGGCGAATAATGCTTTGGTTGAGACAGATGCCAGCTAGACAGGCAGGATTTGCCCTGGGTTACCCCACCACCTGCAGCGCTTGAAGTCTGTTCCAGGAATGTCTCTGTGTCTTCTGCTGTCCCATAGGTGGAGGATGAGACAGATTGCATCCAGGCAAGCCAAATCAGTGGCTTGAGTGCAGAACACACTGCCAAAGCTTGGATGACCCTCTGTTTCCTCACATTTAAACACATAATGGTTCCAGTAAGAATTGTAACTGGATTGCCATTTTTTAAGAATGAAACACCAAGTAAGAAAGAGAAGCTGAATCAAACTACCACAGAGACACTTCTCTGAGGACACATTTAAACATTTTACAAGAGACTTTTTTTTTCTTTAAACTGAAAGAAGATATTGAGGAACTGAAGCCAAATCTCAGTTTGTTAGTCTGTGTTAGTGTGTTTTTTACTCCTTCAACACATACAGTGAAGTAGAGAGCAGAGGAGAAAATCAAAAAGCTGAGTTTCAGAAATTTCCATAAATTAGATAAGTACAATTAAAATACTTTAAATTGTTTTTAGGCACTGGCTGATCACTCCAAACGACGCTCTACCAACATGCTTTTACTTTCAGTTCACACAAGTTCACAATTATCTCATGCATTTTATACTGTAAGGGAAAGACTCTTAATTGAATCTGAGAAAACCCCAAAGATCAGAGGATCCTCTTTGAGCAAGCACTTGGCAATGTTGGGGAGGAAGAACTCCCTTTTAACAGGAAGAAACCTCAGGCAGTTCTCAGGGAGGGTCAGCCATCTGCCTCAACCAGTTCAAGGGTGTGTTTAAAGAGAAGATAGAAAATAGGAGCATACAGAGACCAGAAACAACAAACAGAACACCTTCACTTTCACTGTCGTTCCTTTATAAACAGAGCAACATCTAAGTTTCAAAGGGAGGAACTTGCATGTGGCTACCAAAACAGAACACACACAGGGGCAGCATGATTTTGCTGCTAAGTACACACACATACAGTACTGTGCAAAAGTTTTAGGCAGGTGTGAAAAAATGCTGTAAACAACGAATGCTTTCAGAAATGGAAGAAATGGGGGTTTTTCTTTTGGACTATAATGAAAGAATGTTACAGCCTGATCACATACAATACATCAGGCTATTCCAGTGGTGAAACTAACAGTGGCTGAGATCCCACACTGAAGTCCAAATCTCTGTGTGTCTGAACTCTTGCAGGGTCCAGCAGGAGGCCTGCTTTATTTTTTATTTGCAAGCACAAGTAACAGCTGGCTTCCTCTGAAAGGTGTTGCTTTTAAATAGATAGCAATCTAATAGGAGAATTCAACAGTGCACATTTCTCCAGCTGGCATCTGTTCGAAGCATCTGTGTTCCAACCAGATTTCCCCTGGGGACTAAAAATTACAGAATAGATAAATATACAACTATTGATATAACCACAGTGGACTAAAGCACTCAGTCTCTGCCTCCTTTTTCCTTCTTTCTTTTTCTCCCTCTTTCAATTTAAAAGAAAACAATGCAGAAACAAAGGAATTTAAAAACAATTTACTCTTGGGAACCTTGAAAGGACTTTTTAAGAAAAGTCATCAGGTTTGATTATGCTTAATCTCATCAACCAAACCAACAAAGATTAGACAGCAACCTGCGTATCATTGATGCGTTGGCCCAATCAATTCTCATCCCACTCAAAAGCTTTCTCCCAGGGCTTTGTATTTTTCCTCCATCTCTTCTACCAACTGGGTAATATGTTACCACACATAAATCAAAGCTTTATAATGCCTTCAGGTGTATCAACAACAGTAATGTTTTCTTGCGTTAGCAATAACAAACAAACCTCACAGCGACCCCGTTACCCACAATTACATCACTTTCAGGAGCACAAATATTTCGGTGTTGCTGCTGACTGATTCTTTCATTGGAGTTGTTGGACAGGCACAGAGCAATAAAACAGAATGAAATACCATTCTCTGCTGTTAACTCAGAAATTTGGTGCACAGAGATTCTTCTCTCCAGTGAACATGGGCAGAATGAGTGGTAACAGTTGCTTTTCAAGGACTATTTTCAACTAAAGTCTGTTAAACACAAGGTTGAATAGTGTTTAATGGCTGAAAAGCATTGTTTTACCAACTTCCCAACCCTTCTTTATGCATAGATTCACAGTACTGTAAGCACAAAGGCAGAAACTGCAGTGGGAACACCAGTCCAAAATGATAAATGATAAACAACATTTAAGGCATTTCCGTGCAGCTACACTTGAGCTGTAAGCCATCATACCTCTCTTAAAACCATACCAGCAATCACCTATCACTATTGCTGATAGAATGCTGATTGAAAGAAACATAAACGGCGCACAGCATACTTGAGAGTTTTAGTTGTAGATTGCTATTCTGTCCTTCCACTTACCTCTTTCACAGCTCCAGTGCTGAAGAATGGGAAAAAGAGGAGACAGATGATTGGAAGAGAACATTATTCTTTCACTTCTCTTCGGTTTGCAACCTGCCCCATCTCATCACTCATTTTTAGACACAGCCAGACAGCACAAGCACACACACACTAGGGGTGGAAGACAAAGCTACAAATATGCTAAAAATATGTTTTTAAAGGTGCAGTGTGTAAGATTATTAACTTGAAAAATTCAAATACGATCAATGAACAGAGAAGATGTCAGGAGGGAAAAGTTATGATGTTGTGATGTATGAAAGAAATCTACGGTGCCCAGTGATGTGAAGACATACATTGGGAAGGAAGAAGGAAAATTAGCTGAATTCTTTCATTGATTTCTTCAAAGGGTGACAGGACTCAGCCTTAGAGATAGGGTGAGGAGCTTGATCATTCTGTAGGTGCTCGAAGTAGAGCCACTACTTCTCCTTCAATGAGATGGTTCCGGCATCTGACCAGGATGCCCTCTGGGAGGAGGCCCCATGCTTAAGAGATGACATCTCTCAGCTGGCTTGGGAATATCTTGGTGTCCCCCCTAGAAGAGCTGAAGTAGGTAGGAAGAGGGAGGTCTGGGCATTCCTGCTTAGACTGCTGACCCTGAGATCCAAATCCACATGAGCAGCAGATAATGGATGGATGTAGACACTGTCTCACAGAAATGCCACATTATACAGTTGTGCTCATAAGTTTACATACCCTGGCAGAATGTGTGATTTTTTGGGCATTTTTCAGAGAATATGAATGATAATACAAAAACTTTTCTTTCACTCATGGTTAGTGGTTGGGTGAAGCCATTTATTATCAAACAATTGTGTTTGACCTTTTTAAATCATAATGACAACAGAAACTATCCAAATGACCCTGATCCAAAGTTTACATACCCTAGTTCTTAATACTGTGTATTACCTCCGTTAACATCAATGACAGCTTCAAGTCTTTTGTGGTAGTTGTGGATGAGGCACTTTATTTTCTCAGATGGTAAAGCT
>VUQS01067133.1:0-11645 GCA_015108495.1 Heterochromis multidens | reverse complement strand
TGCCTCCATAATGACATCTCTCACCTTCTCAACAAATTCCAAAGTGTTCTGGATGTGGTGTTTGGTGCTGCCTACCAGCGGGTTGAGGACCGAAGCCAGAAACTTTGAGATGTTATAGGTGACCGAGTTGATCATGCAGACAATTGGTCTTAAAGATACACCCTGTTTATGTATCTTCGGTAAACCATACAGACTTGGTGTAGCTTCCCCTGGGTATAACCTGTGGTATGAGGTCCGGTCAATAGCGTTGTCCTGCTCTAACTGCTTCAGACAATCTGTTTATAAGGTTGGGGAAACCTGCAGTCAGCTGAGACTGAAGAAGTCACCAGAGGTGACGAAACGTTTCTCCCACTGAAAACGCTACGTCCAGATGAACAGATTCAGCTTTTTGGGATTCTTTTACCTGGATTATTGAGCATGCATCAAGAAATAATAATAATAATAATAACAATAGTGTAGAGTGCAAAACTCAACCAAGGCAGCTCACTCTCTGCGCAGTATTTACTTTTAAGGGAACAGTATTATATTTTTTATATGTTAATTTTGTTTTCTTCATTCTTTTTAAACGTACTTTAACGTATTTTTGTTATTTGACCTGTTAAAACCCATTTTAATATACTTGACATGACTTTGGGTACAATTACTTTTTATTAATTTTTTATGTTACATGTGTAGCATTCATTTCATTGTTTAGTAAATGTGTTTAAATGTTTAGTAATAAATATAAAGTGAAAAAAGTTTTTGATCACGTTTATTTTTTTTTCCAAAAACCCCCCAAAAAAACTTATTCCTGAACATTGCACATGTATTCAAACTGTTATGTATTTAAAGGATTATAACCTTTTACTGTAATGTACATAACAAAGTCAGAGTAAAATAATGTGATATTTACAATCCCCATATATCATTCCCTATATGCTGTCAATTTGCGTCAGAGGTCAAATGTGATGATATTTGGATGGTAAATGGTAAATGGACTGATTCTTTTATAGCACTTTTCTAGTCTCCTGGAGCACTCAAAGCACTTTAAACTACAATGTATTTAGAATCCCCATATACCAGTATCATGTCCTAAATATTATTATCACTTTGACCTTCAGATCAATCTATTGACCTTGAATGGGAGGTCAAAGGTCAAATGTGTCATATTTTAAATCTTTATACTGTACTTTCTATATGTTGACAACACACAGCACACTTGTAAGAATTATAGTTTCAAGTTGTCAAGTTGACCTTAAAGACTTTGGTGGATGTAAGCCACATTTTTGTAATAATAATAATAATAATTATTATTATTATAATAATAATACGTAGAAGTAGTAGAAGAAGAAAAAATGTGAATGCACTTTATATTACTAGCAAAACTTAATATTTGAATAATTATGAATTATTGGCTGGAGAAGTCAAAACAAGTTGTAAACTTGGACTTTGACAGTAGGCCTTTTTCACCATTTTCTGCATCAAAGTTGAAGCAGCGGTTTGAAGCAGCCGTGTGGTTTCTTACCTGTGCAGGTACGTGTGTGCGGTTTCGTGTTTCCCGGCTGTCCAGCGCGCCGTGAACGCGGCGCGGCGCTGCCATGTTGTTGTTGTATTTTCTGGGCAGCGGCGGAGTTTCCAGCGGCTTCGCTGTTTGCGGACACCGTGGGTAGTTTCTGTGGGGGAGGCGCTGCTTTAATCACTCTATCTGGAATACAAGCGAGCTTCAAGTCACTGCAAAAGTTGCCGGACAACAGGAGCTGCCGTCGGGTACGTAGTTTTTCTCATTTTTAAAGTTGTCTCCGTCGGTGTCCTGTCACTGCCGAGGGCAGCGACGGCTCGCTCCGTGGTTTGCTTCTACTTTTTCCCATTCATGCTAACAGGCGGTAGCTTAGCGCAGTTGAGCGGCTGTCTTTCTTTCCTCAGAGTCCCAAACAGAGAGTTCAGTTTGATGAGTTATTTGTAGTGTTAAAGTGGAATAAGCGGAGTTGGTTTGGGTTTGGCACAGGCAGTAAGAGGTGAGTGTCGTTTGGGAAGCTAAGTTCGGAGCTAACGGGCTAACGCTGCCAGCAGACACGAGCCTGGAAAACTTCCTGGGCGATAAGTTGAAAAGTCACAGAAACTTTGACTCATGTCGTGGTTAAGATGTTTTAATGTAAAGGGAGAATAACGTGAGTTTGCCTCGCCCGTGGTGGCTTCTTGAGGACTGCAGGATAAAGTCATTGTGGTTTATTTATAGCAGGTCAGGACAGGCTGGAAACGCACCATTTATCAGCGGAGGTAACGTAGTTAATAAAACCAACTTTTCCACCTGGTGCAAAGATGAACATTTCTCTGGGCCGACTTTACCCACCTGTGCTTTACTGTATAGGTAACCTGTAATCAGGTAGAGGTCCAGGCTCTGTTATTACAGGAATGTGTGAATTTGATTGCTGGTGAAATCTGTCTACCACAAAATGGGAAGTCTGCAGTGCCTCGCCTTTGCCTTACTCTGGTTGCCTCTTTTATTTTCACTTGACTTCTTCCACAGCATGGAGTCTGTGCATTTGAGGTCAGAGGTAGATCACATGTCTTTCCTGCCCATTATTCATTTGCTGTCCTGCCACTGATTGCTTTTATTTTCAGTTAGAATAAAATTACTTATTTAGTCAGTTTATTGTCATAAAATATTTAAAAAATACCCATTGCCAATTATAAAATCCCTAATTCACAGATTAAATTTTAAAATCCACTTTAAACCCTCCAAATACCAATAACAAAGTAAAATAAAATGATATTGTTTTACTTTATTCATCCATCCATCCACTTTCTGACATTTATCCGGGTCTGAGTCACCACAGTCTAAGCAGAGGTAACCAGACCTCTTTCTCCTCAGCCACTGCCTGTAGCTCCTCTGGTGGGACACGGAGGCATTCCCAAGCCAGCCGAGCGGCATAATCTCTCCAGCATGTACTAGGTTTGCTCTGGAGTCTCCTCCCAGTTGGATGTTCCCAAAGCACCTCACATAGGAGGTTTCTAGGAGGCATCCTAGGCCCCTCAGCTGGCTCTTTTTGATGTGGAGGAGCAGTGGCTCTAAGCCCCTCACCCCATCTGTAAGGGAGAGCCCAGAGACGCTATGGAGGAAGTTAATTTCTGCTGCTTATACCCACAGTCTCATTATTTCTGTCACTTCCCAGACGTTGACAGCTGTGCCTTAACATTTAGCTCTCTTTCCACCACAACAGACAAGTACAATGTTTGCAACACTACCAATGTGTCTGTCAAACTCTCACTCCACTCTCCTCTCACTAGTGAACAAGCCCCTGCTCTGGGATAATTGAAGTCCTCCACTTGAGGCAGAAACTCATTCCTAAGCCGGAGTGGGCACTCCACCCTGGTTTGGCTGAAAAACATGACCTATAATTTGGCTGTGCTAATTCTCAACACTGCTGCTTCAGCAGCACACCACTCCAGTACGAGCTAGTGGTAATCACCTGATGAAGCTGACAGGATCACATCATCTGCAAAAAGCAGAGACATGAGCCTTAGACTGCCAAGCATGACACTCTCCGCCCCTTGGCTGCACCTAGAAATTCTGTCTTTAAAAGTTATGAACAGAATCTGTGACAAAGAGCAGCCCTGGCAGAGTCCAACACCCACTGAGAATGAATGCGCCTTAAAGCTGACAATGCTGACTAAGCTCTCACTACGCTTGTACATAGACTGAATAGCCTGTAACAACACGCCAGATACTTCTTACTTCTGAGGTACCCGTAGCAGGACACACCAAGGGATGCAGTCAAATGCCTTCTCCAAGTCCACAAAACACATTTAGGCTGGTTGGGCAAACTCCCAGGCACACTTGAATACCCTTGAAGGTGAAGAGCATCCCCTTGTTCCCTCTTGCATTGTGTGTGCGAGATTGTGGCTAGATATCTGCCAGTGTTGACTTTGGTGGCTGTCATCACCCAATTGGCAAATAGGATGACATTTACCATTGACATTATTCAAATGTTTAAAGAAGGTGCTTAAATGTTAAATCACCCATTGTCTTCACCTCTGCTTATTTGTCTCTCACAACTATAAAACTAATGCTGGAACAGTTGGTGGTTTAAATTTAGTCATTAATTAATTACTTTCAGCTCTTATTATGCAAAGTACTCACTAGATGTTTCTTCTAATGTAAGGATTTCTGCATATTATCTGTTTATGTCATGGTAAACTAAATATTTGTTTAAATATTATTACATACATACATAAATGATAAAAACTGATATTTTGCTGCAGCTGTATTAATAACTTGAAACAAAACACTGATTGTGTAACTAACTAAATAATTCTGGGGAAACACAAAATGGTGTTAATACAGTCCATAAAGTCCGTAAACAACAACGATTCTCAAGCATCTGTGATGACTAAGTGTAAAGGGCAGGAAGAGATTTACTGACTGAGGAGGAGGCTTTGTGGTCTGCCTTGTGGTGACAGGATTGGCTGGGCTTAATAAATCTACCTGTACGAAACGTTTTTGTAGATGTCACTTATGGAACTGGTGTAGGATGGATGTTAAACACAAAAAGCATCCCCATGTTCTTATATAAGAAAAAGTTTACTGTATTGCATGGTTAGACTGAGTATCTCTGCAGTAACAAAAGGTTAAAGGAAATTGTGGGCGAGAGAAGATCCTGTTAAAAACGTGTTTTTATTAACCTTTATAGCTGTGTAGGGTGGTAGTTATCTTATGTTCCAACATGGCATGTCTTGTAGTGCAACTGTTGCATTTGAGTAAGGTCGCAGTTTCACTTAAAATTGTGTTTCAGTGTTTTAGAGTTTATGACTGCCTCTTAAACAGGATAGTTGCCTCATAATTGGTAATGAATTTGTGTGACCTTTTTTTGATAATGAAACTGAGATGCAACCCATAGCCGACTGTCAAACCTCAATGTTGTTGTAAATCTAGCCTTGCATAATTTAATATTAACTTTCTTTTAAAGTTTGGTAATATTTCATAATTTCACAAAGTAAATGAGCCCACTTCACTTCACTTGTCATTTTTATCCAAAAAACAGCCTAAGGGCCTCCAGTGTAGAGTGATGTAAAATAGAGGAAAGCAGAAGATCTTTGCTTTGGAGACACTTCAGTGTTCCCACAGATTTAGATTCTAGGTGTAGCTTAAAATTAGGCACTCTCAACTAAAAAATACACTTTATAACATGGTCCCCTGCAAATATTTCAGTCACCAAGTATGTTGTGACAAATATATGTAACAGATCCTTATAATCAGCTGCCTCTCCAGTGAGTTACATGCCCTGCAGATTTACCCTGACTGCAGATGGTAGTCTTCCTCCTGCTCTGCAGCTAAGATGAGCCCAGTGTAGCAGCACATGAAGCATTTCTCCACCTGCAGCCACTTCACCTTGAAATCTTGAAACCATAGACCTAGCTACTATGACATCCCCCCCAGATAGTGACCACAATTTACAAAACTGACTTAATGTTTTATTCAGTATGACCCGAAATGAGGGAATCCCACCTACAGTGCATCTAGAAAGTTTTCACAGTGCTTCGCTTTTTCCACATTTTGTCATGTTACAGCCTTATTCCAAAATGGATTAAATTCATTTTCATTTTCATTCATTTTCACCACAAAATTCTACACACAATACCCTATTATGACAAAGTGAAAAAAGTTTAAATACCATTTTTGGGCAGTTTCTCACATTCTTCTTTGCAGAACCTCTCAAGCTCCATCAGGTTGGATGGGGAGTGTCGGTGCACAGCCATTTTCAGATCTCTCCAGAGATGTTCAGTCAGGTTCAACTCCACTCAAGGACATTCACAGAGTGGTCCTGAATCCACTCCTTTGTTATCTTGGCTGTGTGCTTAGGGTCGTTGTCCTGTTGGAAGATGAACCTTCTCCCCAGTCCGAGGTCCAGAGCACTCTGGAGCAGGTTATCATCAAGGATGTTTCTGTATGTTGCTGCATTCATCCCAGTTCCTGCTGCTGAAAAACATCCCCACAGCATGATGCTGCCACCACCATGCTTCACTGTAGGGATGGTATTGACCAGGTGATGAACGCTGCCTGGTTTCCTCCAGACATGACACTTGGCATTCAGGCCAAACAGTTCAACCTTTGTTTTTTGGGGTATTGTGTGTAGAATTTTGAGGTGAAAAAGGAATTTAATCCATTTTGGAATAAGGCTGTAACACGACAAAATGTGGAACAAATGAAGCGCTGTGAATACTTTCTGAATGCACTGTAAACTCATCAGGAAAGTGTTTGCAGAGGTCTGGCCAGACCTCTTCTGCTCCCATAGATTTCTATAAGTCTTTTTAGAACCACAGGTATCACCCCCTGGTCGCCATTAAAAACAAAGCAGGTTTAAGGCGTTGGGGTCTATTAACCCAAGGGACAAGAGACTGAAGCATCTGAATGTTGAGCGCCACACAAGCAACCTGGACAGCGAGCCAGCTGTAGGGAAAGAACAAGACAGGAATATGCTGGACTAGCTGATCAGCAGCACTGTACTTTCCACTCGTAAACTGATTGCAAATGGTGTCTTTCTCTCAAAAGGATGAAAAGTAATTTTAAAAAATGCTAAAAAAAATCTCTGTGCAAGAAACTCTGAACTTGTGCCTAGCTGCCTTCTTCGTCTTCTTCTTTAAGTTTCTTCCTTTTTGTAGGGTTTGCCACAGCTGATTATCTGCCTCAATTGCTTCTGATCTGACTGTTTGATTTGGCTAAAATTTTACACCGGTTGCCCTTCCTGAAACAACCCTCCGAAGATCACACTTCCTTGTGACCCTGACTAATAAAAACAGTTATCTAAAATGTCTTATCTTATAACCTATAAATCTATGATGCATACAAAGAGGTTAAATATTGTTGAATAGAAGAGCTGCAAACATGTACTTTTAGTTGGAAAAATCTAGAAAACACTAAAACTGAGAAAAAACCAGCATGTTTCTGAAGTGTCGTGTGCTTTTGGGAGACTCTCGCCGACTACTTCCTTAGATGGCTGAAAGTAGAAGGCTGGGTGGGAAATTACCGTCAGTCCTGATGTAATGATGAGAATGGAACCTGATTACGGACTCCCTGGAAGAGAAATGGTGACTTTTCATTTCCAGTCCCCAAACAATGCACCTGATAAATTGCAACACCCTCCTTTAAAGAGGTAATCAGCTGTTCATTGCAATTTATCCGATGCTGCAGCTTTTGGACGAGGCTGTAAGTTTAGTGTAGTGGCAAGTCAGTCAGCTTAAGTATCTTCTTCCTCTTTGTGTCTTAATGTGGTTAAACTAGTTCTTCCAGAGCTCCAGGGTGAGGTACAGTAAATTTAACTACCTGATGAACCTGGAACCCCTCTACCCCTCCTCTCACTCTGGAAGCAAAGAAAGTCAGACCTGGCTTTGTGTGTAATCCAACACCCTGCACATAATCCAATGTGTCACAGTTATAAATGGATGCAGATTACATGCATAAGGACAGCAGGTCGCTTCCTGTCTGACACATCAGTCAGTTCAAAGGTAAACAAAAATAGATTATCTAAACAAGGAGTTCCTGGTCTAACGTTTGTGAGGATGATTATCCTTAAGAATCTGCTGAAACCTGCATGAAAAAGCGAGATTTACCTTTTATTCATTTAATATAAATTTTAAACACTGTCCACCTTCAAAATGCAGACTTTGTGGCACAAACACAAAATGGTGCAGACACCGTAGGTTTTGCCAGCGAGAGCATCATTCACGTGATTTGCAGACATAAGTGGACAGATCGTAACATTTGCCTTTTCTTTATGGTTTTGTCTTTCAAGCTGTTTGTGTAAAATTGGTGCACCTGTCACATCCACTCTGCACCAAGCTCTCCCCAAACATCCCAGTAAAACAAAAGAAAAATGAGGAGATGAGATAAACCAGCATCTCTGCAAGTGCACAGTTACATTAAGCTTTAAATTAAAGCAGACAAAAATACCCTCTGTGAGGTTTGGTTTGTGATTGGTCACCACATCCCTGTTTTTAAAGAGTCCAGAAGTTTCTGTATGTGCACTCTCACGCTTGTCAGTGCTGTTAATATGCAGGAGTGGTTACATGGCTGTAATAGAGGGAAACTAAATTTAATGTGAATTTGAAGAGGGTAATATTGCTATAATGCATTAGCAGGAAGAAAAAAGCTAAATATTGCCTTGACTGGAAAACTGTGGGTTATATATGTATGTTCTTAATATTGTATGTAGGGTTGCTTCTTGTAAGTGGTTCAGTTTGAATTGTATAAATGTGAGTTTTGTTTAAATCCAGTAACACATTCTTCTTTAAGTTGAAAAGTTGCTGTGAATAATTCCTCTGAGGAACCAAGTTTTTCGTTGCCTACCTTTTTGTCTTCTTGTAAACTTCAGCAACAACTACTGGGCTGAATTTCATGAAACTTTCTGGATAGGTTGGGCTGCTATGCTCATAGCTAGAGCTGTATGTATATTTGCTCTCACTGACATCATACAGAGCTAAGAAAAATAAAACAGTTGGAATCAGTCTGAAACCTGAGCTTTTGGGTCATAGGTATTATTTAAAATACACAGACCTCATTATTGCGAACTTTGGCCATTAATATGAACATCAACCAACCATTTATATATATGAAAGAGAAAAGAAAAGCAAAATAGATACCCTTAGTGGCTCTCCCAACTGCCCTTCTAAGCATTGTCTGCATATCGGCGTCAGTTTGAGGGGTTGTTGTGACTCAGAATGTGGATTTTATTCCAGAGATCACATTCATAAGAGGGCTAGACTGAAAAAAGACGCTGCACACTGATGTGAGCCCCGTTTGTGTTTGTTATCAACAAACTGCTGCCTGTGGAAACCATGAATTGGCCTTAATTTGAGATTTCACTGCAGTCTGCACCCCCTCACATTGTCTGCATATTGATGCAGTATGAATAAATTATGCTATCTTTCTGTTTTTGGACTTTGTTCAAGCCTCTGGATCATGTTGGTCAGTGCTTTGAATGTCATTTTAATTATAAAACCGTTAAATATTTGCATAAGTCACACGCAGGAGGGTTTTTATGAGACAAATGGGGGACTAAAGTAATAGTGCAAATCTGATAAGAAGAGTCTGTACTGTAAGCGTCTACTTACAACATTGGTACTTCTCATTTTCATATCAAGCCACACCATTACTCAACACTTAAAGGTCTTCCATAGTAAGTCACAGTTTCACTTCTTTGTTTTTCATGTGGCCTCAGCAGCGCATGCATTACTTTTGTCACTGTAGTTTGGTTTTTGTGTGCCGTTTGTGCTCATGAACCATGTCCAATTTATTTCAGATTTCAGATCAGTGCCCATTATTGTTAGATTTAAAACATTATTATCTGACACTGGAAGGCTTTATAGCATCAGGCAAACACTCTGCTGAATATGCTCGGCTTGCACAGTGACAAGAAGTAATGTAGGTGTAATCTTGACTTTTTTTTTTCCCTTCCTACAGATGCTGAGGGGTGTAAAGCCAGGCTTTCTTGTGTTAATTTGCTTGACGTAATCTAAAACCGCAGTCAGAAATAACGGGTATCAGAATGATGATTACTTTCTTAGTAAACCCAGACGTTCTGCTTCAGTGCACGCTCACTTAAAGGGGGTGATTGATATATCTAAACCATTAATCTTTGTAGTACACCCATGAAGTCTGTAATCACTGGTATTTTTTTTAATGTAAATATATACCATCTCTGCTTGTCCACCTGACATCCCTCACACTTACTGCAGTAATCCTCACGCTTCAGTTCACCTCATTGTTGCAGACTCACATTTTCTGGTAGATTTAGCCACCTTTCATACTACTGTAGCAGATTTTTTTCATTATTTGCATAGGCAAAAAAAAGAAAACCTATGGAGAGTATCCAGCTGCTTCACAACAACATCTTGCTCTCCTGGCACAGGAACAGCTCTTATTCTGCTGTGCTCATGGTTGAGTGAGCAGCAAGGCTTCAGAGTGTGACAGTCAGCATGGTGCACAGTGGGAGGACAAAGTATTGGACCTTTTCTGTGATTTCTGTTACAATTCCACGTCGAATGATGTCTCAAACTCAAACTGTGTAGTGATTTTCTTTTTTTCTTTTTTTCTTTTTTTTTTTTGGTGAGTCGTTGCTGCAGCTGCCACTGTAGATTACTACAAAGCTCCAAAGCCTAACTAAAGGCATTCAGGACAGCTAGAGTTACAATAATGACTTCAGAATTTGTATATTTTTCTATTTATAGGCTGCACAATCAAAAAAAATTAACTATGGTAAAAGTAAATTTACTTTAAAAGTGCCTTTTCCAAGAAAGACAGGATGGCTGGCTGTTATCAGGTGGACTTAGATGAAAATATACAACTGGGTCAATGCGCAGAGGAGTCAAAAGAACTGAAATGGCACAAAATGTTAAGCTTCTGCTGAAGTGGCAAAATTTGTGTGTAATTATACAATTTACTATGCTCTCATAGCTCTCAGAAATTAAAGGGGCCCCTTCAGTTAATAAAAACTCTAGTCTTCTGAACTATGAACTTGAGTATCTCAAAGTATTGTAATGAATCTGATGTTTATCTGGCTTTAAATATGGTTGGCTAACCACCCAGACATTAGGTGTAAATGATGAGGCATCGACAAAACACATGTACCAGGCTGCAGCACCCTGACATCACTTCCTTGCTTGTTATTCATGGTTGCTGGTGTGTCTGTGTAAAAGGAAGTTTACTATTTGAAAACTATTTGCCTCTGAAGAGCAAAACTGTACAAAATTAGTTTCTCTGATTGGCAGCTTTTACTGGTACCTAATATAAATAGGCAGTTGCCACAATTAACATTCATATCTTTTACCACTCCATTTATAGACTGAAGAACATTTTTCTGAACTGTAAAATATTCTTTTTTTGTCTTGTCTGTTCTTAAACACTCTGCAGATGCTGTGCATGCATCAGCAAAAGCTTTGTAGAATTTGTGAAATGTGATGCTGCAGTTACTTCTGTGTGCAAACAGAATTTTTGTAAAATGGGAAAACACTGCTGTCAATATAGAAATAATTTCTGTATTTTAGATCATTTAAACTATCCACTACTTAACAGCAGGACACCACCTGTTTATTGAAAAATAAATGCTGTTTGTTCTATCATAAGCATAGAGAAACATAAATGACATGCAAAGAGAAAACAAATTCACTGCAAAACACATAGGATATTTGTAAAAGTTTATATTATAATATCCAGCATTGTAGCAGCAGCTTCTTTGCAGGGCTGAATTGGCAGCCTCCAGTTGTTTTCTCTGCTATGTGGATTGAGTGGGAATGAATGGGCCTGAGAGATTTGGGGGAAGAGAGATAGAAATTTGTTTTCATAGCGCATGCAGAAACACCCTGAATTAACCATAAAGAAATGGAAACTGTACAGCTAAGCCAGGGCTTGGTTCACAGCTTGCTGCTACCTGTTGGGTGTATTTTCACTGGAAAGGCTCAAAGGTTGATCTGCTGCACATATTTCAGCAGAATGAGAGGAACAGATGGAGGCCTGTTGAAAGCACATTCCTCAGAAGCTCTGTTCTGCCAGTCTCATTTTTAACACATCGGCACTAGAAACTGGGCTTCAAACTGTGCCACTGTGAGTGTGTTTTAGAGAAGTCTGCACTAAGCAAGCCAAGTTCAGCTTCTTTCCAGACTGAAACATTGTC
>VUQS01067132.1:0-13535 GCA_015108495.1 Heterochromis multidens | reverse complement strand
GTAAATAACTCATGAAAGAATAAAGTTACGTTGGAACCAAGCACACCATTGTTTTTCTTGTGACATTACCAATAAGTTTGATGTGTCACATGGCCCTCTTCCTATTGAAAAAACAAAAGTTATATCCAAGATGGCCGACTTCTAAATGGCCACCATGGTCACCACCCATCTTGGGGAGTTTGCCCCCTCACATATACTAATGTGCCACAAACAGGACTTTAATATCACCAACCATTCCCATGTTATTACGGTGTATCCATATAAATGGCCCACCCTGTATATTAGGAGCCTGTGATAGGATAGCAAGTGTCATTACATATTTGTATAAAGAGACTTCTTCATCTTCTACTCTGTGAATTTTCACAGATGAAGGCCAAAAAGACCCCGTGATAATAAGATTCAGTTAGCCAATCAGCATTACGCTGGTCATCACTGTCAGTCAACAGACAGCAAGGTGAAATTTTACATCGGATCACACCTTATCAAGTAAAATATCCCGAAGAAAGCCCAGGGCTATTATTAAACATCCTGGAAAAAAACTTTAAAATGGACCTTGAGTTTAGAACATTTCACTGGAGATATAATGAACAAATCTCCCCAATGATGCAAGTAAACATCCTGACTTGAAACCACAAAGAACTTCTTTTTACGACATCATTTTTTCTTATTGTTTGTCCTTCAGATTTAATTTCCTGGCAATACACAGATTTGGAATGCCACCTCTTTATCTGAAACTGAAATATCAAATAATTTTCTAAATTCTCTACACACAGCATGTCTGTAGAGAATTGACAAAAAGAAATATACGACAAAATACTTACAGTCATTGCTGTAGTATGAAGAGTGCCATGACTAAAGCAAGTTTAGACTCCCAGATAACTGATTCTAAAAATCTCCTGAATTGAAACATTACATAAAAAAGTCCAGTCTGTACTGATGACTGAAATACCTTTATACTGACACCCATACAACTCCATACTGTGTTCTATACTCTGTTCTAAAAGATGGATATGACCACTTGGTCGGAAAAGTGAAGCCACTTTGGAAGTGCCTTGAAGTGCAGTACACTTGGGGGGTCACTGGCTTCATATAAAATCAGTGGCTCTAACACTCTTATTCAAAAATCATCAGCTTCTCTGATGAAACACTAATATTTTTTTCTACGTCTCATTATGTTGTTGTTAGCTAAATTCAGCCTAAATCAGACTAAAACTGATCCTTTTAGCAATAATTTCATCATTAAATAGACTTTAGCTGTCAAAGTGAGGCATGTCCCTCCACTAAGTTTTCAAGTGATGTCACAGTGGCTGCATCCATTACTTCTATACAGTCAGTGATTACACTTACCAGAATACATTATGCGTATTCCTCAGGTCTAACCTAATCTCTGCATATAAATGTACAGAAACTGTGGGTGAAGGCAAAGTTTTGTGGCAAAGATTTCACTTTTTATCAGCATTTTTAGTGTAGTTTTCTACAGTTGTACTCATTGTTCGGTGTACATACTGTAAAATTGTGGCCTGATTATCTCTCTGGATCCACTGGAACCCCAAAAAACCTGGCCATCATCCCCAAAGACCAAGTTAGCAGACAGTAGCTAAGCAGACGGCTGAGTCTAACCAAGATGCATTTTTTTCCTTATAAATCAATTACCTTTAGTGATACAAACATCTTCACTTGTTAGCAGACACCAGGGGATCAGGGTGTGATTACTGGCAAAAACTACCCATATATCAAAGAACAAACACAACATGGATGCACAAACATTGCAGTACTTGTATGCAGTTAAGCATTTAAAGAGAGAGAACAAAAAATGCAGAAATGCACGTTGATTAAATGCTTTTCCAGATTTTGGAGGAATTACCAGGAAATACATACTCTCTTGTGGTTTTTGGTCTAGGCTAGGGGACTGCTACCAGAGTTTGCACTATGTGTTGTCCTGTGTAAACCTCGGGGCAAAATAAGTATGCCACTAATGCTTCTGTGGCTTATGCTTTGGTTAAAAATAAACACATTTTCTGTGACGATCCTCATATAAAAGCAGCTATTAAGAGTTTATCTTTTATATAAAATGATGAAACTCTTATTGAGTGAGCGATTGTGCTTTCCTGGGTATATTTTTATCAACACGATTAAAACACCTGGAAGGGTGGTCTATAAACCCAAACACTGTAATGTGTTGATCATGCAGTACAATGAACTACTATAAAACAGAGACGAGCCCCTATCTGCTTAATGACGCACTTCTCGGGTTCTGTCACGTCATGAATTATCTTCAGTAACTACCTAGTGCATCATTTATCATCCCTTACTTGCACGTCTGGTAAGACATCACTTTGCCTTGTAGTCATTCACTAGATGTCAGTCCAGCAACCAGTGCAATAAACGGCAACAGGGCAAAACTGCAGACACATTAGATATGATAAAGTGACTTGAGGCCATTAGGTATTTAATTTCCCACCATAATTAGTTTAGCAAAGCAGATTAGAATTTGGTTTCTTAATGATTCTGCATATAATGAAGGAGGCAAAAATGCCCCTGGGTGTGTAGGAAGGCTGTTATTCAGAAGCTTTAAACAGGAGCCAAGATGACAGCACTGTTTTTGTACATATTGATAGACTTCTTGCTGATTCACAACTGGTCTTTATTGGTGCCTGAGATCATGTGCATTTCCTCTCCCATTTTAGTCCACACGATTCAAAAAGATTTATTAATTATAAATTATAATAGTTGCTTAAAAAGGAGTTTGAAGTCATTATGATCATTTGTCAGTCAAAGATCCAGAAAGCCATGGAGTTTTCTTTGAGAGTTAAATATAAATCATTAGAAATTGAAGAAGTCATAGGACATCATGGGAATACATGGATTTGCTTTCATGCTGTGGAATAAATCAGAAGATGGATACCACTGACTGAAAGTTAAACATAACACTATAAGACTTACACTCACATACACCATGTTTACTTCAGACAAATACATTTTCTTAACTTTTGGGATAAATAAAGTACATTTTTACAGTTGTGGTCAGAAGTTTACATAAACTCATCATCATCATTCGTTTGACATCACTCATTGGATTGACCAATACTCAGAACAATGGGAAAGTTCAAGAAACTGAAGTGAAGATCTAAGAAAGAGAATTGTAGATTTACACAAGTTGAGAAGGTCTCTTGGAGCCATATATAAATAACTGCAGATTCCAGGATCATCAGTTCAAACTTGTATGTAAGCAAAAGTTATTCAGATGTGTGACCACTTTGCCAAGGTCTGGAAGAAGACCCAAACTGTCACCCTCAGATGAGAGGAAATTGGTTAGGATGTTTGGGAAAAACCCAGGAACCACAGAAGCTCAAGACTGCCATGAACTGGAAACTGCTGGAACACCAGCGTCACTGTCCACAGTGAAGTTTTACATCACCATGGACTGAGAGGGAGACGACCAAGAAAGAAGTCCCTGCTCCAAAATTGACACATTCAAGCTCAACTGAAGTTTGCAGCTGCCCACATGGACAAGCCAAAGGCCTTCAGGAGAAAAGTTTTATGGTCAGACAAGACAAAGATTGAGGTATATGGGCACAATGACAAGAGGTATGTTTGGAGGAGTAAAGGTGAGGCTTTCAAACCTAAGAACACTATACCAACTGGCGAGCATTAAGCTTCTGGAATGGCATTCTCAAAGCCCCGACCTCAACCCTATTGAAAATTTGTGGAGTACGCTTAAAAGCCGGGTCCATGCCAGGAAACCAACCAATTTAAATGAACTCTATCAACTCTGCTGAGAAGAGTGGTCAAATATCCAGCCAGAATTATGCCAGGAGCTTGTTGATGACTACAAAAAGTGTCTGGTTGAGGTCCAACTTGCTAAAGGATATTTAACCAAATATTAGTGGGGATGTATGTATATATTTGAGCCTATATATATATGTTTGACTCTGTGTGGATTAGAGAAAATCCAAAATAAATTCAAACTTGTGCACCCAATTCTTGTTTTTTAAAGTCATTAAAGATGTATGCTGTACAATTATTCCACCCTGGAAAAAGAACAGTTCAAAGAAATTAACAGCTCAAAATTACCATGACATTCATGCCCATAATGAGTGCATGTAAACTTCTGACCGCAACTCTATCTCATCGTATCTTTTCTTTTCTTTCTCTAACAAATTATAAAGGTCAAATGACTCCATGGGTATTTATCATTTCCATGCTAATTTTCACCTCTTTATGGCATGATCCAATGGAAGTGATGCTGAAGTTTTCACCTCTGTCTTCTAATATTTGTGGCTCTTTGTAATCTCCATTACAAATTTCATTGGTCTCCGTTCACGCATCACTCAAACATCGTTTAATCAACACTGAGTTCAAACACTGAGTCAAATATAGAAAGTGTCACTGGCCTTCTACGTTTTACACCTACTTACTAATTCTGATTTCTGGCATTTTCATCTCAATAAACAAATCAGAAATAAAGCAAACCTGTCTACTAGCAATAGGAAAGGAGTCACTTTGTCTTTAGTGGATTTACCGGGCTGTTTTTATTCTCAGAGATCTAAATACCATCGGTGTCTCACAGACACAAGGTGTCCTTTGGCTTTGTTGGCATGATGGCCAATAGTGAGTGATAACTTCCAACTTGTCACATTGGACGCTTTTTCTATTAAGTGTCATTTTTCAGCATGCAGGGTTAAAGGGCATATTTTAAGCTAGATCACAACCTTTTCCAAAACTAAACTTAGTAGTTTTCAGTGCTTAACCCTTACCAGTGAGTGAAAACAAAGTCAGACAAAGTGCAAAACACAGAGCTCACATATCGGGCACATATCAGGGCCTTCTGTGACTAACTTGTGACTAACTCCAATACCACTCCTCCAACTTCCAAATGCAGACTTTATTGCTCTTTAAAATAAAACCATCCAATATTGCTGCTTCCAAAGCCCCAAAAGACATCTTGTGCTTGTCTTTGTGATGCCACTAACATCTGACAGAACAACAGTATTTGATGTCCAGGTATGAGAAAGGATTGGTTTTACCCACATTTAAATACCTGCATGTACCATTTTATACCAAAATTAGGTATAAAATGGTACATTCAGGTGAATTTTGCAGAATCACAGCCTGTTCATTAGATGTATTTCTCTATAAAACTGCTGAAAGCACCACCGTATCACTTCACTAACTCTGAGCCAATAACCACATGCTGTTTGCTGTAATACACTGCAGGGTCATGTGACTCAGTATATTTCTGAACTTCTGTTCCCTCAGAAGTCCCATGGGTCTTTTCATAAGAGGCTCTTGGATGTCTGACAGACTGTTCTAAAATTAAAGACTGAAATCACTTTTATATCGCTTTTATATATCCTTAGACTGTGAAAAACTGTCACCATCTTAAGAGGGGCTCAGTAGAATTCAGGGGTATTTTGCTGTGTCTTTGGTCCTGTCTTCCTCCCCTCATCCCCAACCGGTCGCGACAGATGGCTGCCCCTCCCTGAGCCTGGTTCTGCCGGAGGTTTCTTCCTGTTAAAAGGGAGTTTTTCCTTCCCACTGTCACCAAGTGCTTGCTCATAGGGGATCATCTGATTTTGGGTTTTTTTTTCTGTATTATTGTAGGGACTTTCTCTTACAATATTAAGCACCTTGAGGCAACTGTTGTTCTGATTTGGCGCTATATAAATAAAATTGAATTGAATTGAATTGAATTTAATTTAATTTAATTTAATTGAACTGAGTTTTACACTCACTTTAGTTTTTTTCTTCTAAGGAGGAGCCATATGTAATATTGTTCAAAGTGCATCATTTCTTAAATGCACAGTAATAATAATCAATTTACTTTACTATTGTGTACCAACAGATGCAATGGACATCCATCTGTATGGAGGACTTTATACTATTTTTGTTATGTCCTGTTCCCCAATAATCCACATCCAGCTTTAATGTTTCAGGAGCTATTTCTGTGGTGCAGTGCATTGTGTTAAAAGAATTTCCTAAAGTTAGAGGAGCTAAAATGGTTTGTTTCACAAAGTGGTTGATCTGAGGGGCTGCACCAAAAGCCAGTATAAGATGAATGATGATTAATTTGAACTGTGAATCATGCAAAGCTACTCCAGTCAATTCCAAGAATGAAAATATGGGGCTGGAAATGAGCATAATAGGTCCACTTTAAACTAGTTAGAAATCACTCTCCATTAGCCACACATTGAATTCTCTGTGATGAATGCATGCACTAGTTCCTCCAAAAATAGAACAAAAAGGGTGTCTCTTACCATGTAATTTACTTACTTTATGTTGGAAACACTATAATAAAATGCATGACGTTTGATGGATGCGAAAATTATAATCATAATTTACACCAGATCTATTAGTGAGCATGCAAAAGAAACATTTATAAGTATTTGAAATCTCAGTTTACCGCACACTATTTAGAAAACTACTCAGTCTGTTCTGTATATAGCAAATAATAAATGGTTGAACAGGAATGATTTTAGAGACAGCGTCTGCCTCTGCAGCTGCTTGTCTGCTGTATAGAGCTGTAGGTGAATTGTTTGATGCCTAGCATTCCTGTGAGAGCTCTGCCACAGAGACATGCAGCAGCTCAGAGGGCTTTTCTTAGATCAGATTTTCTGAGTTTGTCCTACAAGCATACATTAATCTCATTTATGGCATCTAGATTAGGTTTATCTCTGTGTAGTCTGTCAGGCTGCCGCTCACACTCTGCAGTCGGAGGGAAATTAAATGTCTGTGTTGCTTGTGTTATTTTTAGTTCAGAGCATTGCTCATGTATCTCTGCCATATCATGTGATGCATTCTGCCTGGAGAAATACGTTCAAACATGTTGACCTCCTCCAGCCAAGAGGAAGTAAGTGATGCTAAAAGATGTTGGCACGCTCTGACCTCAGGACCTCTCAACACAGTCATTCAGCTGCATTCAGAAATATTAAATAACAACTGGATGAACAGATGAATGATATAGTGGATAGTGTCCAGTGTGCTCACACTGTTTTTCATTCACCTTATTTATGGCTCCAAATCAGATACTCTTCATTATTTGTCATATTTACAGTGCTAATGAATCTACACAAGAAATTGCAAAAGCCATTAATAAAACTCATCTTTTTATCTTCAAATTATAGTCGCAATAATAAACTGTGTAGCTCTATAATTCATAACTGCAATGTTTTTCTCGTCACTGAGAAAACTGCCCCCACTGCTTGTTTCAGATGTGAGTGTAGTTAAATATGAATTTGGACACCAAGGCAGCGGCTAATTACTCAATTTGTATTGATTAAAAATCCAATGAGCTCTCTGCAGATATGGAAGTCGGGTGTAATGGGTGAGTTGCACCAAGTGATGACAATTATGAAACATTTTGCTTTTGATGATTTCCAGGAGACCACAATAACTGAGATAAAGCAGAAGATTATGAAGATTCCGGATGCTAATGGTATCGTCATAGATGGGTTCCCTCGGGACGTCGGACAGGCCCTGTCCTTTGAGGACCAGGTGAGTCTTACTCATCCTGTAATGCAGGGATGTCAGACTGATTTTACATTATGGGCCACATACAGCCCACTTTGATCTTAAGTGGGTCGAACCAGTGAAACTCATTTAATCCCTGAGATGTCTTAACATAAGAAAAAAAAGTGCAATTTCAACAGTACATCTCTTTTCTACATGATAAAGAAATGCTGCTGTAGTAACTTGTAAGTTAGTAAATTTTAAGAAATGTGTAAATTTACAGAAAGTTTTCTGGTAGCTCATTGCCCAGACTGTCCTGTAGTTATAAAACAGAAAATTATTGTTAATGCACAATCTTTTATTTATTTATTTATTTATTTATTACTGCGGACCCACTGTAAAAAATAAAAAATAAATTTCTATAGTACATGGGGAAAAACAGGAACTTTTCTGTCCTTTTATTGTTTATCTGTTACTTATTTACTTTGGTGTAGTAGCCAAAGCTGTAAAACTTATGTAAATACAGTTAAAAGTCCAAAATTTATGCCCTCCTTCACGTTTTCTAAAGCCGTCCAGTGGGCTGGCTTTGACACACTTGCTCTAATGCTTTGTTCATCCTTGGTTCAGATGCCACTTTCATGTTCATAACTTAAGTTATTTCATAAGACAAGTCACTATTGGTTTTTTCAGACATATAAATCTCACAGAACTTAACTGTGTAGCATTTATGCTTAAACTATGTGTCACATCTGATCTGCAAACATAAAGAATTTTTTCTATCACACACCAAAACTGGAGCACAAACTTCTTGTAAGGGTCTGTTAATAGGGATTTTATTGATACTTGCAGCTTGTAGCCAGCAGCATTTATAAGTTTAAGTAAATGAAGAGCATTTTCCATCCTTCTTTTCTAATGAGCTAGTGTCATTGATGACACACTTCCTAATTTGAATTGTGAATCTATTGATACAAGGTGCCAGCAGCAGCACTAGCACCATTAGTTCAAGAGTAGCGACACAGTGTTATATCCAGTGGCACAGCATAAGTCAAATGAAAGTATTAAATAACAGACAGACAGACAGACAGACAGATTTAGTTGACCCAGTGGGGAAATTTGGCCAGACCAACTGGGCAACCTGTGTGTTGCTGGTGTTCAGAAGTTTGATGGCTTGAGGAATAAAAGACAGTGTGGACCTGTTGTTTTTTGTGAACAAGGGGGGACAATAGCATCGTGCAGATGGTAGTAGAAAAAAATTCAGGAGCTGCACAATATTATCAATATTGTCTACCTGGGATGTTGTATCTTGGGTTGATCTTTTTAACTAGTTTCTTAAAGCCCTGCTTTTCCACCATTGACCGCATCAGTAAGGTCCATCCAAATTCTCAACTGAGTGGTGAAACAAGTTTGTTTTTTCCACCTTTAGCGGGAACAGTTTTCTTGCATATTTAGTACTGTGCTTTGCTGGAGGATGTTGAAGTACCTCTCTTTTTTGGTAGTAAATCGTCATTGGAGGCTGACATTTTTATATCATGTAAAAATTCATACTGGTATTAATACGGACAATATGATATGGCACAGCACATTAATCCATGTTATTTGTCAGATATTTGTATTAATAATGCTTTGAAATGAACCAACACCATAAACTCACTTGAGAGATCCAGTTCAGTGATGCACCTATGAAGAAACTCTGAGCCTTAATATAACTTAAAGGGAGTATCAACCCCATAAGGTTGTTAATAGAAGGGGAACTGTCAGTGAGCGCTGTGTGTGAGCAGGGAGAGGACCCAAATGCAGGACACGGAGACTGGACTAAACTTAAATCGCAGCTTTATTGCTGGAACTCATGAACTAACTAGGGACGTGGTAACTAGGAAAACACTTGGAAAACATGAATACAGAGCACACACAACCTGGGGAAGAATGACAACGACGTGACAAGGAACTGAGGGAAACTGAGGGTTTAAATACACATGAGGAAATCAGGGAGATGGAGAACACTAGGGAACACAGGTGAACTAAATCAGAGTGTAAAGAGACAGAGGAAGCAAAACTGAACATCATACACAGGAGATGAGAGACTCAAAGTAACCCTGACTCAAAGTAAAACAGGAAGTGGCTTAACATGGAGACGCAGACTAAGACACGAGGACTTGACGTGGGGAAAGTAACAAACACTGACATGACTGCAAGAGAGGGTCAGAGAGGGAGACACAGAGAGAGAGGGTCAGAGAGGAAGACACACAGAGAGAGAGAGGGTGAGAGACATGTAAACAGACAGACATGACCGACCGGGGAGAGAACAGACAGGCACAGGGACACGACAGAGAAGACAGGACGTAAACAAACACTAAGACAGGACTGACTGGGGAGACAGACAGGTACAGGAACACAAGGGAAGCACAATATAAAGGAACTCCAGGAATATACTAAACTAAACTAAACTACTAAACTAAAGAACAGACTAAACATGAAACCAGAACTAAGAATATTAAGGAAACAAACCAATGACCGTAGAAAAAGGTGCAAAACTCAAAATACTGGGTCAGCAGGCCCAGGACCATAACAGGAACATTAGCTACAGAGACTAAAACTGTTTTATTTCAGCTGTAAAGAGTTTTTTGAATAGTAATAAATGACCATTGCTATTTAGTGTCTTGAATCAAATTTCAAGAAGATATATATTCCTAACTCTACTGTAGATGGGACATTATTATTTATTTATATTTTTCCTTTGTTTCAGTCTGTGACTAGCAGGCACACATGCTGCACCAGATGAGTTTCCAAGTCACTGTGTTTATTTTGTAAGGGAGAGACAGTGAAAATTGTTATCTGTGTGTCTGACACACACAAAGAGCTATTCAAGTAGGCACCTGCTACAAGCCAAGTATGTAAATGAGCTGGTTGTTCTCGACACACTGGACCTGTTTTCTGTCTAGTCCATCTCCAACAGTATGAGAGCTGATGATATCATGGTCAGTAGCTTAGTGAGTTAGTTTGAGTAACTCTCCCTCAGTTTGATATGCTCAGTACCAGGAGCTGCACAGCGACTACAGGCCACCATCAGGGTTCCTAGACTCCTTTAAAAATCATAAATATTTAGAATTTTTTCTTATTAGAAAACTGCATTTGACTTCAAGCCAGACTGAAATTCTCTTCAGGTTTTGATGATAGTTATTGTCCGTATTTCACAGTTTGTCAAAAGTGGATAAACACATGTTTGTGGTAACAACTCTAATGGCGCATTGACGTCATTGGTGATGGAAATTAATAATGGGACACATTCACAAGTTAATGTTTTGTGAGCAGCGTCCTCGGGCTCTTTTCATTAACAACTCTAACATAACAGAAATACGCAAGCACTCGCTACATTTGTTCTAAAAGTGCCATGCAATCCAGCAGGTAAATTGTTCACTAAAAATATTATTAATGGGTCCTTCACAGTGTAATTTGCTTATTTTGCTGCAATTTAGGACAAGTGAGTTTTTTTTTCTTAAATTTCAACATTTAGCTATTTTTTTTAAAAATAACACAGATCTGATGTGAATGCATAAAAACATTTTTTTAAAAAGGAATTTTTAGCTAGTTTTTTTTGTAGAAAAACGGACAACTTCAAGGCTGCACTAATGACCCTGAAGTCTGCAAGCGCTGATAGAAAATGTTTTGGTCCTTTCTCAGTAAAATGCATATGTAACACTGGAAGCTGAAGTCATCTGTTCCTTTACTACATTAAGCACTGTCAACGACCCATCATTATTTTTCATTCATGTTATTGTAGTACCTGCTGAGCTGATGGCAGATGTTGCACATTGATTATTGCGCTCCACATGATAGAATTATAGGAGTCTAGTTAGCATTACTCATCTTTCTCAGGTCCAGTTTATTGGTGCTTCCTTTTACTATGCTCAGCCTCTCTAAAAGGCAGACAGTCAAACAGCAATGATCACATACTTCCATAAACAAACAGTTCAATAGTCTTTTTGGCTTGATTTGAATTACAGCACAGAGAAACTTACAGAGTGTGCAGAGCCTGATTTCTTTGCAAAATTCAATGCCAAAATTGAATGAATTCCTGCACTTTGTTTCATTATTATCAAGTCTACCTAAATTTATTACAAGAAGAAATTAAACTATAAGCAACTTAAGAGTTAATGTAAATTTGTCCATATGGGCCTTTTATCCAATTTCCACAACAGGGTGAGCAGCTGACAGTGTTCAGTATTAAAGAGATCAGTTTCTAAAGGTACCAACTGAAGGAATTTGTGTAATATTTTATTTTATCTTTGATTAAAACAGTAGTTTTTTTTTTTATTTTCTTGCTTCAAAACATAACCAGTCAGTGTTTCTACAGTGTCTGTCTGTCTTTCTGTTTGTCCCCCATCTAGTGTCTGATGTTTGATATTATCACTGACCTCGAGTTCACACCAAGCCCTTTCATAATCCTTCAAGTTTCAGCTCCAGCTTCTGATCAGCTATTTTCCATTTCGCTGCCCAGCTAGTGTTCAGTGTTCCTGAAATGAACAGGTAACGGCACACTGAGCAGGTACTCTGAAGACATTATGACTGGCACACTGGTTCATGGTCTTTGCATTATCAAGCATCTGATCAACCAAAGTAGGATGTCGTCTTGATGTTTTTACCCATTTCCTGAGGCTCAATAAGGCTTTATCCTCTAGAAAATGCTGTACTTTAAGAAGGCATTTTTATGAGGAGTCACGAAACCCTTTGAAAAGCCATCCATCCATCTTCTTCCACTTGTCCAATTCTGGTGCTGGAGTCTATCCCAGCTGTCACAGGTTGAGAGGCAGGGTATACCCTGCACAGGTTGCCAATCTATTGGAGGGCTAACACATACAGACAAACATTCATGCTCACATTCACACCTACATCCATTTTAGAATCAGCAATTAACCTTACCCTACGCTCTTTGGACTGCATGCGGAGTACCTGGAGAGAACTCACACAGACACTGGGAAAAGATGCAAACTCACACAGAAAGACCCCTGGCTGGATTCAAACCCAGAACCTTTTTGCTGTGAGGCTGACCACCACACTGGCATGCTGTCCTCTTTTGAAAATATTAGGGTTGATATGAAGACAATAAATGATCAAGCCCAGTAGTACAAATGTTATTCTGGTGACATGAAAGCTAGGATACAGCTTGTGTTGTGTACATGCTTTTTTCTGAGCTGGATCCTTCTAATGGAAAGTCTGGCTTTACAGTTGAGTGGCTAATTGTGTGTCACAAAACAGTCAATTGCTTTTAGTGGAGTTGATGCTATTTATCACTGTTAAAGTCACTTAAGATTGATCAACTTTTTAATGAGCACTGAATGACTTTTAGAGTGGTTTATGGCCTTTCAGTGTCGGTAGAAGTAAGAGACATAGTTTTAAATAGCTCTATATAGCATTTTTATCACTTTGACCTTCAGATCAATCTACTGACCTTAAAGGAGAGGTCAGAGGTCAAATGTGACATGATATTTTAAATCTTTATACGGTACTTTCTGTATCTTGACAGTACACACCACACTTGTAAGAATCATAGCAAGCTGAAGGCTCTGCCTCACATTCTACTTTTAAATATCTTAGGAACCACAAGTAAGCCAGCAGTCTGAGAGCAAAGTGCTCTATTGGGGTGATATGGTACTATGAGGTCTTTAAGATAAGATGGGGCTTGATTATTCAAGACCTTGTATGTAAGGAGAAGGATTTTAAATTAAATTCTGGATTTAACAGGGAGCCAATGAAGAGAAGCCAATATGGGAGAAATATGCTCTCTCTTTCTGGTCCCTGTCAGTACTTTCGCTGCAGCATTTTGGACCAACTGAAGGCTTTTCAGAGAGTTTATAGGACAGCCTGATAATAACCACTTTTATTGAAAAACATTTTGGCCTCTCTATCAAGTGTTTTACTGTGAATTTAGTACATAAGGTTCCCTTATGTACTAAATTCACAGTAAAACGCCAGGTCTGTCCAGCATCTTCCCCCTCCACCTGATCCAACTCACCACCAGGTGGTGATCAGTTGACAGCTCAGCCCCTCTTTTCACTCGAGTGTCCAGAACATACGGCCGCAGGTCTGAT
>VUQS01067131.1:0-16958 GCA_015108495.1 Heterochromis multidens | reverse complement strand
CTGCCCATCTTTACTTCTGAGAGACTCTGCCTCTCTATGACATCCCTTTTATAGCTAATCATGTTACAGACCTGATATCAGTTAACTTAATTAGTTGCTAGATGTTCTCCCAGCTGAATCTTTTTGGACTTTCTTGCTTTTTCAGCCATTTGTTGCCCCTGTGCCAACTTTTTTGGGACCTGTAGCAGGCATCAAATTTGAAATGAGCTCATTTAGTGGATGAAGGTGTACAATTTCCCAGTTTCAACATTTGTCATGTTATCTATGTTCTGTTGTGAATAAAATATTGGCTCATGTGATTTGGAAGTCCTTTGGTTTTCATTTTGTTCAAATTTAAAGAACGTCCCAACTTTCCCGAAATTCAGGTTGTATTAAATGTTGTGTGTGTGTGTAATTATATATGTCTTTTTTTTTTTTACAAATTACAATGGCACATTCTTTGTAATTTATAAAAATGGTTGTAATTGCTAAACAGTTAATGCAAAGTTTTTGTAAAACCCCTTAAATTAATGCTGAAAGTTTGCACTTCAATCACAACTTGATTGTCCGAATTAAAATCCAATGTGGTGGTGTACAGAGTTTTTAAAAAAGTGTCCTAACTGTAACAATAAATGTAAGTTATCTTTGTAAATTGTGTGTTTAGACAAAATACAAGGCAAAACTTCACTTTGTGTCTTGTCTGAGCACCACAGGGTAATTTGATTGAGTCAAATTATTTGGCCTGGAGTTACCTTGCTCACATGCTTCTGGACCAAAAGAAGATGATTTCTTTTCATACTGTTAACTGCATACAGTGAAAGAGGCTTTTTTTTTTCTCCAGAAATTTCGCCTTTTTTTAGCTATGAATTAAAATAGTAATTAAAAAAAAAAAAAAGTTATCTTGCAAACTATGAAAAGCTTATTTTATTACCCAATTCTTAATTTAATATCCTTTTATCACAAAATTTTCACACTCAAGAAACAATATTTGTATTTATCTGTGTTTCAATTAGGAGGAACATTACAAAATGACAGACTGTGACTCAAGGTGATGGAAAAGGGTGACTGAGGAAGAAGGTCATCTGGGAGTGAGGTCAGTAATAACGATCAGTATGTCTAATCAGAAATTATACTGTCTAACAAACACCTGGCCTGGTTTATTTTCTGGCAGCTATAAAATCTGTCCTTTGTACAGGACTGTAGATTAGATAAGCCTGAGATCTTGTTGCTAGGTAAAAACACTCCAATAACTATCAAAGATCCTCACTATCACCGTATACACGAACATTCAAGAAGGAACTCATGGGCAGCTTTCAGGTATCTTCCATCGTCTCTCTCTCTCTCACAATTCAGTTGAAATGCATTTTGAAATCCACACAACTAATTTAATGCCCTGAAATGATTTATCACTTCCTCCCACAATGTTACTTTAGGGTTTACCTTATCATTTTTAAGATAAATGCAGATTATTGGAGCTTTGAAAAATATTAACACCATTAGAGCAGAGCCCACCTCTTTTTTCTTCAGGATGATTTTCTTCTGCAGGACTTTGACGGCGTAGAATTTGCTGTCGGCTTTGTGCTTAGCGAGCAGGACCTGTATGGAGGTTCACCTGTTAGTGGTTTGTTTAGCAAACAGTCTGCGCCAGCATCTCAGCACTCTGCTTTAAGAATATTACATGAAAGTAGTGCACACAGCACAGATATGTGATCTGTGGAACCAGATGAAATCTGATAAGTGTGTTGATACAAGGAGCAAAAAGATCTGAGGTTGACACGAAGCAAATAAAACACATTTTTGGGAAGAAATGCAAATGTGTTTGGAAAGAGAAGATCATTAGGAGTTTAGGGCATACTTTAAAAAACTCTCTGGTGTGGTTTGAATGTCCATATTTTTTCATGTTCCACTGGATGACGTTCAGGAAACCATAAGAGGCCTCAGTGGATTATACAGTTAATGATTCATGAAGGAAGGAGCACATTTTGATTAGACAGTAGTCAGCAGGTAGACTCTCACTGACCCTCGCTGCAATGTCAGCAACAGCACGCTATGGCTTTCTCTCCTTCTTTCTTATTCGCACTCACCTGTCTCACAAGGTCAGCACAATAAAATCCTGATTAATTTACATGCCCGCACCATTAATACCTTCAACAGGATTTGTTATTTATTAATAAAAAAGGAAAACGTTTACTCAAGAGTCTCTGCTGTTGAATATGTGAATTGCAACAAGGAAACGACCGAGAGAACAAAAACATGAGATGCATTCAACAGTAGAGAGATAGATCGATAAATAAGTAATTGTTTCAGTGTTACCTTTCCAAAGGTCCCTTTGCCAATGACAGCCAAGAAGTCAAAGTCAGTGGGCCTGGCACTGAAACAAGAAAGTAATCTATTAAAATTACATAACAGCTTCTGAGATACTTTATTTCTAACAGGTTGCAAATGGTGGAGAAAACACTGGTAAGAGTTTCTCCTCATAGATCCACATCTTCTCAATAAAATACAGACTATAGATAATTAAATCTTCTGTTTGAGATGTTCCGATCTGATATTAAGAGTATAATCATTGTTTAGCTTAATAAACAAGGAGGGGGAGCTACATGCTGGTCAGTGTGTTACTGACTTTGGGTTTGCTGAAGGTCCCAGGTTGACATCATCTTGAGCAGAGGAGGGCGGTGATCGCAGCTGAAAAAAAGATCAATTAAATTGATTTTTACATAAGATTCAGCAACAGGAAAAAGACTACATGTCATGATGTATTCAATTATCTCATGAAAAATACAGAAACCAAGGAGTTCATAATAAAGTCTAGGCAAGTTTATTTATATAGCTCCTTTCAAAAACTACAGTCATTCAAGGTACTTTACAAGATAAAGTTAAAAGCAAGAAGAAAAGAAGAAAAAAAAAAAGGCAGAAATGATACCAGTAGTAATAATAACAACAACAACAATAAAAAAATAAATAAAAAATAAATAAAAACAACAATAATAACAATGATGGTACAGCAACCTGGTTAGTTAAAAGCAATCGTAAATAAAGCTAGGGGTGGAGATGAGCTGACCTCAATAGGTAGTTGGTTTCAGCTATGAGGAGCATAGCAGCTAAATGGTTTATCACCCTGTTTAGTTTCAGATCTGTGCATGACTAGGTGACCAGATCTCGCAGACATTAGAGACCTACTGGGTTTGTATCCATTAAACATCTCAGATATATATTTAGGGCCCAAGCCATTTAATGATTTAAAAACAATCAATACTACTTTAAATTCAATTCTGTATTTTACTGGAAGCCAATGCGGAGAGCTGAGAATCAGAGTAATGTGCTCTCTCTTTCTGGTTTTTGTTAAAATTCTAGCAGCAGCGTTCTGAACTAACTGTAACTGTCTGATCGTCTTTTTAGGGAGGCCAATAAAAAGAGCAGTGCAGTAGTCTATGCTACAAGAATTAAAGGCATGAATGAGCTTCTCCAGATCTTGCTGGGGCACAAAATCTCTTAGTTTAGCTATATTTCTAAGGTGCCAAAAGGCTGATTTAGTTACAGCTCTAATATGGTCAGTGATTGGTCAGCGATCGCCCATGATTACACCAAGATTTTTCACACAGGTTGAGGACTTCAGGGCTCTAGATTTAAGATTGTGCATCTTTGTTTCCAAACAGGATAATCTCAGTTTTGTTTTTGTTTAATTGAAGGAAAGTTTTTTTGCATCCAGGCGTCCACTTTTTCAAGGCACAAACATAATGAGTCAACAGCATCAAAATTGTTTGGTGAGAGAGCCAAATATATCTGAGTATCGTCTGCATAGAATCAGAATCAGAATCATCTTTATTTGGCCAAGTTTGTGCACACAAACCAGGAATTTGACTCCGGTTTACTTTGCTCTCTGCATGCAAAAAAAGAAACGTTTTTTAAAATAGGCAATATATACAATATATATTATATATATATAATAGATAAAAAGTATGAAAAAACAAGTTACAGAAAGTCTTAAGAAACTATACAAAACTATAAGTGCAAAACTGAGTAGTGCAATGTGCATATGTGCACATTATATGTGCATATAGCTATGATAAGCCACTTTATATTCCTGAAAGATTTCACAAAGAGGAAGTAAATACAGATTAACACTGACATTAAGGTTTTCTGCGATTCATAAGTATCAATGAAGACAAAATAATCCCTACCTTCAAGGTATGATCTAAACCAAATAAGGATCATTCCTGTGAAACCAACTGAATTTTATCACCTGTATGTTATGATCTACAGTGTCGAGTGCGGCGCTAATATCTAACAGTATCAGGGTAGTCAGTGTGCCTGAGTCTGTATTTGGGTGAATATCATTTAATGCCTTTATGAGAGCAGTTTCTGTGCTGTGATACTGACGAAAGCTCGAATGAAAGGTGTCATGACAACAGTTCCAAATTGTCCAAATTCCAAATTTGATTAAAAACTACTTTCTCAATAATTTTACCAATAAAAGGAAGGTTAGAAATAGGCCGATAACTATTAAGTGCAGCAAGATCCAAGTTTCTCCTTTTCAAGAGGGGTCTGGCAACTCCACTCTTTAATGATGCGGGCAGAAAGGAGAGAACAATTTACAATTTTCAGGAGCTCAGGGGCTAAGCTGTTGAAAGTGGTTTTAAGAAAACTTGTGGGAAATGTAACCAGACGGCAGGTACAAGGGTTAAGATGCAACGCTATTTGTTCAACGGTTTTTTAGTCAATGGTGGTAAATTCCAACATGAAAGCTGCATTAAATCTACGTGTTGATTTTATGTTGGCTTTGAGATTAGTGCTTGACTGAGTATAACAGATATTTGATTTGATATTCTTAAGTTCCTCTTGAAAAAAAGAAGCTCATTAAACTTTTTGGTTGAGACAAACTCTTAACAGTGTTGGAGCGTTTGTTAGTTTATCTACAACAGCAAACAAAGTTTGAGTATTGTTAGTGTTTCGATTAATAATATCAAAGAAATAGAACTGTCTGGCTCTACATAACTCAAAGTTGTAGATACGGAGACTCTTTAAAAATGTCATAATCAGTCTGGAGCTTGCTTTTTCTCCATTTACGCTCAGCTTTCCTGCAGTTTCTCTTTTGATTTGCTTCCATTATAACATTTCTCCATGATGCTTTCTGTTTACCAGAAACAATTTCAACCTTGATGGGTGCAATATCGTCAAGAACCCTGAGAATGTTAGAGTTAAACTGTTCGAGCTGGTCGTCCACAGACTCTGCTGTTATACTAGGTATCATAACTATGGCTCCCATAAATAAAGTACTAGTGTTTTCATTGAAATACCACTTTTTGATAGTTTTGGATATGGCTTGGGTTACCAGGGTGATCAGCCCATCAAAGAAAACACAAAAATGATCAGACAGAGCTACATTCAAAACATTAATAAAAGTAATACTAAGGCCCGTAGTGATCAGACTCATCATGAGTCAAAGAGTCAAAATATATAATTTTTTTCTTTGGCAAACAGCAACATTATGCATCATCATATAGTAAAGAGGAGGAAATCTCATTCTTTATGATCCACATGTTTGATTTGGTCAAGATTTTACCCCAGATGCCTGACGCAACCCTCCCCATTTACCCGGGATTGGGACCAGCACTAGGGGTACACTAGCTTGTGGTCCCCTGGACAGGATTAGAAATAGGTACATCAGAAGGACAGCTCAGGTTCAGTGGTTTGGAGACAAAACTAGAGAGGCAAGGTTGAGATGGTTTGGACATGTGCAGAGGAGGGATAGTGGATATATTAGACAAAGGATGCTGAATATGGAGCTGTGGGGCAGGAGGAAAAGAGGAAGACCACAGAGGAGGTTCATGGATGTAGTGAAGGAGGACATGGATGGAGGAGGGTTGGTGAGACAGAAGAGGATAGGGTGAGATGGGGGTTAGGCACACGATTTACTGTGGCGATCCCACAGAAGAAGAAGAAAAAGAAGACATAGTAAAATGGAGGACTGACAAATGGGTTTTACTCTCCTTAAATATCAGTCTATCAGAGTTGGATATATATCAGATTTAAATTAGGTAGCGGATTTTGTGAAAATCTAATCTACTCTCTGGAGACTGAAAATCAAAACCTAGACAAAAAGATACATGTGAGCATGGCCTCATTTAAACAGGGAAACCCAGTTAGGACACCACAAATTTTAGAAGTAATACAACAAATACATTCATCATTTTCATCATTTGTCTCCTCCTAAGTGGTCACATCAGAGGAATGGCATCTCACTGTTAGAGATCATATGTTGAATCTCTTTAATACATGCCAGGTATTCAGTGTGACATGATCTAATATGACATGGCACGAAAGGCAAAAAACACAAAGTACCACAAGACATCTGTTAAACAAAGCAGGACTGGACTGCAAGCACGTTTCCTTTTCACCAAACAGAGTAAAATAAAAGCATCATCATAAAATTAGACTCACATTACAGTGTGCCATGGTTACTATACTCCACTCCCATCAATGTTTGAAAGACCTGCAAGGAGAGGAGAAATATTCAGATTCACTCGGTTCAGCAGCTTTTGTGGGAGTAAAAAATTTTCAATATCTTCAACAAAAAAAAAAAAAAAAAATCTCCTCATTAGCTCTGACTCAGACAAAGGTGGTCACCTACTTTCTTTCGTTGTCTGTGCATGTGTGCGTGTGTGCGTGCTGATATTTCCAAATTAACTCACCTCATGTGACGACAGCCTGAGGATCCAGAGGAGCTGGTAGTTCTGGTTTGTAATGAACAGGATGCTGGAACAACAGAAAGACCATGAGGGACCTTTTGTTTGTATAGTGTGTGTCTGTGTGTGTACTTGCATTACTAATATTATGAAGACATACATATTTACACTGTTAGGAGTCTCCAAAGTAAAAATCAGTTATTTTTACTTTTAACAGTAGAGAAAGGGTTATGTTTAGGGAAATAAAGGTTATGGTAAGTCTTAAGAACGTTATTGAAAGTCAGCGTGATGTCCTCTAAAATGATGGAAACATGACTCTGCGTGCGTTTGTGTGTGTGTGTGCGCGTGTGGAGGGAGTGTGTCAGTGAACATGTTTATATGGTAAATATTGTTGTGTCTTTTTTCATATCTGTCAAAACATGCGGGATAACCAAGATCACACACACAAACATCCATCCAAACACACATATGAAACAAAAGTCCCATTTATCTGAGGTCATGCTTTTCCTAGGAACTCCAGGCCTGTTTATCTATTTATAGGCATAAAGGCAAATCAGGTGCTGAATGTCACATTACATTTATATGCAGACTACATTTATTGCAATTGATATATAACGAGATTTTGAGGCCACAGTGATATGAACCAGTTAGGAGTTGAATCCATGCAGTTTCACAACTAAAACCTAAGTTGTAATTAAAGATTTTATGCTAAATTAAACCATCTACAATTAGTGAAAAACTACGATAGTCACTGTAAGACAAAGACCAGTCATACCAATAACATCCGCCTCTTTAGTCTTTGCTTCAGGCAAAAAAAAAGCTCTGAAATTATTTTATTGTGTGCTAACTTGTCTATATAATATGCAAATTTGGTTACTATGAACTGCCACTTGTATAGCGCCTTTCTACTACTCAAAATGTTTCCTACTATAAGTCTAATTCACTCGATCACACACACACACACACACACATATTCATACAGTGCTTTTTCTAACATTCACACACCCGCATACTTCGACATGCGGGCTGGAGGAGCCAGAGATCGATCCACCAGCCTTCCAATTGGTAGACGACCCACTCCAGCTCAAAATTTCAGTAGCTAAAAAGTGTCCAGTTCATCAAATTTGAACTTTATGAGTGAATTTCCACATTAAGATCTACCTGAGGAAAGCACATTATTGTTCATCTGCATGTGATCAAAGGGGTGACTAAAATAGAATGCAGTTTCGCTTCACTTAATGCATTATTAAATAATGGTACATTTGGAAAGGACAAGACAGAAGGTTAAAATGACACCCACTTGACAGTTATGATATAATCCTCTTAATCTGCCACAGCAACTAAAGCTAAACTCAGCTAAACTGCAGCTCTCTGTTCTCAGAGCAAACCAGAAACCAAATCACCCCAAACTCCCCAAACTCACAGAGAGGCTCCTGTTCACAAAACTAAAAGCTGGATAGAAAACAGTCTGAATCCTAGAAGTATAAACCTACTGCAGAGGCTTCTTATAAAATTATGACTTTCCATTAAAGAAGCAAAAAGTTCATCTACAAGGCAGTGATGTGAGTGAGAGTTAAGAAATAAGACAACATGTAAACACCTCCTACAGCAGGCAGTAACAAGGATACCATGCAGTATCACTAAGAACCCTGATTACAGAGATCACATATGGACATGTCTAAATTTGCACCTTGGCAGCACAGCAAGGTTGTTAGCAAGTTTTACTAGCAGACCTCTACAACAATGATGGGCACAAAAGTGAGACTCCACAGTACATGGACACGTGTTATTATTACCCCCAACAATAGAAAATTACCTGGGGAATACAGACATGAACAAATCGGGTAGAATAGATCAGAAATGATCAGCTTACCTGTGTGGAGGATGAGGTGATCCTTGCTCTGCTCAGCTCACACTGACAGGACTCAGAACTGAGCGCAGTCACAGAAGCAGGAGGCTGATCTCAGCTCAGTGCGCCTGTTTTTCAGAAGACGTGAGGAAACGTTGGCAGGACTTCACAGAGTGAATCATTGATGAAAATGTTACCGAGCTTAAAAGAAACAAGGCGGGGCAAAGGGCGCAAACTTTCAGCGACCCTGTGTGTGTGTGCAAATAGCAAAGACTTCCGGAAGCAGCTGTGTGGTTTCAAAATAAGGTAAGTAATAATAATAAGACCAGTAAGGTAATCATAATGTTAGTAGCCTGATTGTTTTTAACTTCCAAACCTATTTTTCATGAAAAAGGGTAAAACAGTGGTCACTACTGTGGCCTCAGTAGCCTATCTAACTAAAAGCCTAAGCCTAGCCTGGCTTTAGCCTGGGTTAGGGGAGTTAACCGTGCAGACCAGGGCTTGTTGGCCTATAATCTGTCATATCTCGCAATAATGATATCAAGTCATTTTGAGCCAGAAAAAACATTCCTGTCACAAAGTAGAAGTGACTTTTATATAGTCTCTATTAAAAAGTGTCATTGGCATTAAATATGTCTTTTTCAAAAGAGATCTGGCCAAGAGGTCAGCAGAAATTGCAACAAATATAACATCACAGTTATGTAAAGACATTTTAAGTGGCCAAAAAGGACTGGATTGATTATAATGTAGGTACAATCATGCAGAGTCATAAAGACACTTGCAAAACAGGTAATTTCTTTATTTTATATATAACTCCTTCAAAATTCCTGTCGACTACAGTCTATTTACCAATATAAGCAAATATATTTCTCATAAAAAACATTGGAAATCACTTTTTGGTAGAACAGGTCTCACAGAAGCTTTCAATTTGGTCCATGGGAATAAGTTATTAAAAGTCATTAATTAACTGCAATTCCAGCATTGCTACACAAGAGTTAAATATATATGAAAAGTTAAAAATGTTTTTGTTTTTTGTTTTTTGGGGTGGGGTTTACATATAGACACGTCTTTTGATTCCTAAAGATGCAAATACTACAGCTGTTTACTTACAATGGCTTTTAAAGCTTCACTGTAATATGTAAATTGTTATGTAGCCCACTTATCACAGTAAAGTCAGTGAATGTGGTAAAACTCACACATACTGTTGAAACTACACTCATTTCTCTCATGACATCTCAGAATGTTTATCATCTCTTTTAAACTTTTTCTGAATGTACTAATACAACCCAAATTCCCCCAAAATTTGGGACACTGAGTAAAATGTAAATAAAAACAGAAATCAATGGTTTGCAAATCTCATAAATCCATATTTTATTCACAATAGAACAGAGAAAACATATCAAATGTTTAAACTGAGAAAATGTACCATTTTAAGAAAAATATCACCTCATTTTGAATTTGATCAACAACATGTCTCAAAAAAGTTGGGACGGGGTCATCAAAAGGATGGAAAACTAAGCGGTACTAAAACAAACAGCTGGAGGAGCATTTTCCAACAAATTAGGTTAATTTGCAACAGATCAGAAACATGATTGGGTATTAAAAAGAACATCTCAGAGAGGCAGAGTTTCACAGAAGTAAAGATGGGCAGAGGTTCACCAATCTGCAAAAAAACTGCGTCTATAAATTGTGGAACAATTTCAGAATAATGTTCCTCAATGTGAAATTCCAAAAACTTTGAATATCTCATCATCATCAGCAGTGCATAATATCATCAAAAGATTCAGAGAATCTGGAGAAATCTCTGTGTGCAAGGGACAAGACTGAAAATCAGATCCCAGATGTTTACAGACAGTTGTTAAAAGAAGACGGGATGCTACAAAGTGGTAACCATGGCCCCATTTAAATTTATTACACTTGTATGTGTCCTGTGACTTATTAAGATAATCTAGCTTCTGAAACAAGCTATGGCCACATTAGTTAATAGATCGGTAATAGTCTGACCATCACCTCATTTTTCATCTGGTTGTCGAGGGGCTCTATGCCCTACTACTGTGGCCTATCCCACAGTTTGAAAACAACTAAAAACAATCAGACCTTGACAGAAAGCAAAATAGGTCAATAGAGTCTACTCTCAGCATAGTTTGCCTGTTTAGATGTATTTTAACACACATGAAAGAATGTCTGAATAGTAATGTGTTGTTATTTTCCCCCCAAACACTGTATTATATAAAGATGTTGCATAAAAAATTTATACAAAAAACCAAACTAAAAAAGTATTTATGTTTTTAAATCATTGAACTCCCCGGGCTTTGTAAATATGCAATTCATTTTCTTCATCTTTTTACTTCACTGAAAACATTCACATTCAGCAAATGTATGCCAGAGGTTTCAGGTTTCTATATCAGGTTTCTGTATGCTGAACTATAATAGGCTTTCAATATCAAAATGTGCACATACATCATTGTGCACAGGGAGACTCGAACATTTAACCCAGCCTAACACAAGTTTGAATGTAATGGGGCTTTTTTTTTTTCCTTTAACGTCACTTCTCCTATAGAAAACATGGGTTAATTTTAAAACCAAAAGTCCAGAGTTTGCTCAGCATCATCCTCTAAAATTATTTAAAAAAATAACACCTGTTGACCTGCTGCTACTTCCTGTATGAAACATTTATCACCCAACAGTCAGCTGAATACTTTGCTTGTAGTCTTGCTGCAACAGGTTATCAGCAACGCCTGCTTTCTGGCCTCTGCAGTGGAACAAGAAGATAAGCAGTGAAAGCAGAAAGGGTGTGGAGGGAGTTATCACCACCACAGCCAAGTGTTGACGACAATATGATCCACAGGGGGATGTGCATATAAGCAAAGTCAGTTTATAGTCAGTAATGTAACACACACAATACCTGCGCACGCACAGGAAATGCACTATTTATCATCTGTAAAATGAGACAAGAAGCAGAGACAATTATCAGACAAGACAGCTATGGACGTTTATTAATTCATATGGTTTAAATGACATTTGTGACCCAAGATTATCTTGACGCGCGCGCACACACACACACACACACACACACACACACACACAAATCCCACCAGAGAGACACACAAAGAAGTAATATTTAAGATTCCAAGAGCCCTTAAAACATTCAGCTTTCGTCTCACAATATCACCTCCATACAGTGTTTTAAACAAACCCTGACATCAAATGTAAACATTTCCAAGAACACAGTTTTAGCGGAGCTTCCTTTGCATGTAAACTGCAGAGAGCTCCATTGGCTAGATACCAAATACATGTTTATAGTGCAAAAGATGGATTTTTGCACTCTCTAGTGACCGAGTGTGGGAATATCCATGAGTAAAATCCATCTGAATTTCACAGTTGTGCTAAAATTCCAATGCAGTCCATTTCATCTATTTATAACAGCTAAAAAATAATTTCAGACATTTTGCATATAGAGATAAAAATTCAACACTGTTGTTTGTTTCCTCTGCCTCCGATTTGAGAGCAGCGGGTTAACATTTGAAAAGTTACATCTCGTCATTCACTTGAGTGTTCACATTATTGGTGCAGCACGGAGAATTTTGAGTCAGTGAACATAAATAACTAATACTCAGGAATAATCAGTGAAATGAGCAAAGCTTTCCTCTCTGAAGCTGCTCATCTGTCACAAATCTAAACAGTCTGAACAAAGCAGCTCATTTGATTTCCATTTTTTTTTACATTACAGTGCAACAATTTGTCTAATATATAAGGAGCTGTAATATTAACTGTTGCTGAATACAGTACTTCTCTATCAGCTTCTTTATTGCACAAAATGTGAAGCCTATAAGGGCCTCACAGACCAGCCTCACTTACTGCATCAGAATCCTTTTACTTACTTTTTTTTCCCCCAACATTCCTCTATGTGCAATAATTTCTTGTCTTTTATCCAACCTTTGTTTTTTCCCCTTCATTTCCATTAGCCCATCCAGTATTTCAGGATGTTTTCCTTCATTGTTGGACTTCTAACTTTGACACGTTCTTTTCACTTTCCTCGTCAGACATTACAAACTGATGGGTTTTGTCAAAATCCAGGTAGGGTTCTCATCACATCGGGCCACGTATGAACTTCTTTTTAAGATGAGTTGACCTCTTTAGAGGTTTCAACTGACCTGGTACATCATGCATCAATAGGACCTATTCTCAGTTAGGATGTAGCTGTAGGCAGGAGCTAAATGTCAATCTGTGTACAGATTGTTCCTGTGTGTACAGGAAAAGAAAAAAAATATGTCTGTTTAACAAACATCTGTTTTATGGCATCAATTTTTTTTTTATCCCTTCACACCACTGACAGCTGTGGATTGAAGCATTATGTCTGCAGTTCTCTGTCCATCCACGTGTCCCTAAGTTTGCACACCGGCCCGTCCCAATCAAGAACCTGAAACCTTTTGAACGTCTTCAGGGATTGTCTTTAAATTTGGCGGTTCAAGGACGAACCGAATAGAATTTGGCGGTCAATGTTTAAAGTTTGATGAGACCTCAAAAAACACATTTTTGGTTTAATAATTCACACAGTGATAACATTTCTCACAAAATCCTAACAGGACATGTTATTTACAAAATTATAACATTTTATGTTCAAACAGTAAAAAAGTTAACCGTGGACAGACATGGATGTAAACTGCAACTTGACTGGTAGGCAGAGGCACACAGCTTCTAGTTTCTATTTCCAGCTGTTTCCACTGGCTTATAATTCAAATTCAGCATAAAGTATGTGGGTTGAAATGTACTTTGAGATTTGGCGCAGCACACACAGACATACTGTAGCCAAGTGATGTTTGGGGTTTTGGTGATAAGGTTGAACCCTGACACTGAACCAAACGCATCAGTTTCTGTTTTCCTACACCTGCTCCATCCTCATATCCACCCTCCACAGATTTGACGACAATCCTCCATTACTCTCCAAAAGTATTTATATTTTCTAATTAACCAGATTCTTCCAATCTCAGCTCTATTTCTCTCAGACCTCACCTTCCCCCCTCCCCCCTCCCTCTCTCTGATGGGTACAGGACACCAAACACATGAAAAAGGGGTCAGGGTCTTTTTCCCTGCAACAGAATGAATTTGGCACATGATGATTGGCGGCCCAGCGCTGCCACTGACTGAGGGCGGGATTCACTTGAGTCCCTCGTCTGTGCTCTTGAACATGAGGATGGCGTTGGAGATCTTGAGGGCGGGGCCTAGCTTGATGCTCATGATCTTCACAATGTCGGTCTGGGTCAGCAGCAGGAAAGCCTCGCCGTCAATCATCTAGAGAGACACAAACGGTGGTGGTGTCACTGGACGTGGAGGTAGTAAGCATGTGCCTTGAAGTGAGTGTTAACCTGGTACCAGAAACTATTTATCAGCTTCAAGTGTTATTAAAACAGTCTAAACTGCATCAGTAATGATGGCCATTTCTACAGCACACTAGTAAAGACTGCAAATAATCTAATTATTCATCATTCAATTGTTAATCCATAACCATCTGGTGGTCTCACCTCTTCTTTGAAGAGACGAGCCTGTTCTTCACAGCCAATTAAATTCTGGACAAAACTGAATACCTGCAGCACAGATGCAGCAGATTTCAAATAATCATATAAGTCAGAGAAAGAATATAAATAATTATGAAGGTGAATGACATTTTCTCACCTCCTCAACGCTCCATGCAGCCACTTGGCTGGCGTGAATGCCCTGAACGCCGGGCAGCAGCTTGCAGTGCTGCTCCCAGCACAAAGACAGAGTGCGGTCTGACTGGTTGCTCAAAGCTGACATGAACAGCGACGGATACATGCCTTGTGAGGACATGTCTGTGCACAAAAACATACAAACACAATTTGAGAGGGCTACCTGATAAGTGAGTAGGCTGGCTGGACCTTTGCTGCAACCATTTCCTGTCTTCCTACTATAAGTATCTAATAATAACAATACCTATAAAATTATCTTAAAAATAGTAAAAAATTAGATAAGATAAATAATTTGACTACTGGAACTGCCAATAAACCTTTTTCAAAGTATTTATTTTGTGGTATCAAAGGTTAATTCATTTCGATTAGATTGCTGGGCTCACTGGAAGACCTACAAACTCTACCGGTGATCTGCCGGCCTTTTTACAGTGACACGTATCAGTGACACGTGATCCCATGTATTTCTTGCTTTGAGGTGAGGTGCTGCCAAAAAACAATGAACTACCAAGTTGGTATCCATATGATATATATTTTTTTAAATGGTGCAATGGCGCAACTTACTCTGGTAATCCCTCTGTTGGTTCTTTCTGTATTTGGGAGGACGACCAATCCTGAAAACAGAGAAAAATGAATGCAAGAAAAACCAAACTTGCACACATACATGGACACAGCTTTACCTGCCACGGTAATGAGTTTTCTTAGTCCTCTGGCCGAAGAAGAGGTTTCTCTTGCACTCCGAGTCTGATAGGTCAGCCTTCAGCCTACCCTGGTTACGCTCAGCCAATGGGCAGCCGGATATGCAGTGATGCGCGGTGAAACGACCGGTGACATGGCCTGAGCCATCACAACCAGGAGTTGGACACTTCCTATTTCAAAGATAAATGTCCACTTCACCGAAAAATGGAGATTTGCCTTCAGTGCATATTAAGAATATCTAAATTTAACATAATTTAAAAATATATATATATATACAACCCCAATTCCCCAACAGTTGGGACACTGTGTAAAATGCAAATAAAAATAAAATGGAATGGTTTGCAAATTTCATAAATCCATCTTTTATTCACAATAAAAGATAGAAAACATTAAATGTTCAAACAGACATTTTACTATTTTCATGAAAAATATGAGCTCATTTTGAGTTTGATGGCAGCAACTTGTCTAAAAAAAGTTAGAATGGAGGCAACAAAAGTCTGTAAAATTAAGTGGTACTAAAAAGAAACAGCTGGAAGAACATTTAGGTTAATTGACAACAGGTCAGTAATATGATTGGGTATAAAAAGAGCATCTTAGAGAGTTTCTCAGAAGTAAAGATGGGCAAATGCTCCCATCTAGACAGACTTTCAGGGAAGGCCTTGCATATTTCAGCAAGATAATGCTAAATCGTATACATCATTGCATTATAGTAGAAGAGTCCAGGTGCTGAACTGACCCGCCTGCAGTCCAGACATTTCACCAGCTGAAAACATTTGGAGCATCATGAAACAAAAAATATGACAAAGCAGACCCAGGCCTGTTGAGCAGCTAAAATCCTATATCAGACAAGAATGGGACATCATTCCTCTCCCATAAGTCCAGCAGCTGGTCTCCTCAGTTCCCATACGTTTACAGACTGTTGTTAAAAGAAGAGGAGATGCTACACAGTGGTAAACATGGCCCTGTCCCAACTTTTTTTTACATCAATGACTGATGATTTTTGTCATCAAATTTTAAATGAACTAATATTTTTCTTAAAATGGTACATTTTCTCAGTTCAAACGTTTAATATGTTTTCTATGTTCTTTTGTGAATAAAACATGATTTTATGAGACTTGCAAATCATTACATTCTGTTTTTAATTTACATTTTACACAGCTTCCCAACTTTTGGGGAATTGGGGTTGTATAATTAAACCATACATTTAATGACAAGATGACAGATCTGAGTTTAGTATTTACCTGTTGTGGAAGCTGTACTTGTTGGTTCTGGGCTGACTGATGGGTTTACAGGGAACAGAAGAGGTGTAGGTGGACTGGCCTGTAGCAGGAGGTTCCCTCACACCTACATATATAGAAATACCAAGGAGAACATTCACATACACTCACAGTTTGATGTTCACAAACCCTCATGGCAGCATATCAGGGATTATGCCCATAAGAGATGTGTGGTGGGGTGTGGTTTGTGGCTCAGCTGCAGGGGAGGGGTGGAGCAGCGGGTTCAGAGGGGCAGTGCTAGGGAAGGCTGGTTGCCGGCTGGTATTCATCATCTAATCATGCCTTCCCTATTTCACTAGGTCGCCGGGGCCCAGAGGGAGGCGGAGCAGAGGAGCAGGCACGGCAGCTGGAGTGCTGCAGAACCCACAGTCACGCAATCGCAAAGCACAAATAAATCGGTATTCAGTACCACACGTTGTATCAGTGTCAGATCCTTGTTTACCCTGGTGCTGAAACCCAGGACCGGTCATGACGGACCTGCGTCTGGTTCAGCAGAGATGGCAGCTATGCACCAGGAGCAGGCGGCAGTGCACCGGCAGGAGCTGAGGCTGCTGCGGGACCAGCCCGAGAACCACACGAAAGTGTAGGAGACGCTGGTTGCTCGGGCTGGTTCCCCTCCGGCACCGCCGCCTCCACTGGCTTCGGTGGTGAATCTCCCTCCTAGGGGAGGGAGATGACCACCAGGCGTTTTTGGACGTCTTCCAGGCCATGGCAGAATCGTGCCGGTGGCCCGAGGAGGAATGGGCGCTGCTGCGGCTGTTGC
>VUQS01067127.1:0-17773 GCA_015108495.1 Heterochromis multidens | reverse complement strand
CATACACAGAGCCTGAGTGACAGGGAAAGTGGGTGAGCGGGGGTTAGAGAAACAAGGAGAAATGAAAAGTGTCTTTGAAAGTAAACAAAGGCAGAGTGATCAGGACCAGATTGGTGCAGATCAAACAGTAGTGTTGAAGTAGGAGGAGAGAGGCCTCTGATGGAGACATCAAACAGGACTAATGTAAACCACATATCAGCCTGACATCATGCACATAGTAATGCCCACGCGTGCACACACACACACACACATACACACACACACACACACACAGACACTGGATCTTGTACTTACACATAGAAGCAGGTCAGTGCCTCTACACACTTAGCCAAATTTAATTCATGCACACGCACATACACAAACCCCCACATGCAAGGCCTCATACTCACACACACAAACATCAAGAGCCAAGTACTCAGCAAATACTTTTAAATATCAGGGTATTTTTTTTATTTCCAGGAAATTAGAATTATGGCACAAGAAACAAAATTTATCAGTGAGGGATGGAGCCAAAATATAAAGTAAAACCAAATGAACTTTCAGTAAATATTTGATCAGGAGTTTGTATTCATCAGGGATAAGTTACACATGGATTAGGTGATACATATTGCTGGAGAGGAACGTAATATGCCTGGACATTACCGGAGGCATAATCATTGCGTGATTTTTCTCTGCGTGCAGGCTACAGACACTGACCCACGATGTTTGATGGATGACAGAAAGACAATAAAGGAGACTATACAGTAGTAATCGTCTCAAACAATAGTTGAGCCCGTGTGTCTGTATTACAACTACCTACGTCATTGTGGTGTAGGGTCTCCACAATGAATCAGCAGCACAGTAATCACTGCGCTCTGAAATAAAAGAGAGCGTGAGATGGAGACAGAGGGGTTACAAACAGGCCAGTGACAGAACAAGCCAGTCACAGGAACAAAAGGAATATTTAAGCAGAAAGATCCAGTTAGCTGGCACACTTTACATTTTCCACAGGTTTTTCCACTACTTCTAATGTGCTGTATGTAAAAACTTGTTCCTGATCAAGATCATCAAAAACTGTGGATCAAAAATCACAGTCTAGCATCCTTGTATCTTTATATTAACCGACAGTGCCAAAAAAGCAGCTAGAAATACTATAATTTGTTAAGTGTTTTTTTTTCCAGACTTTTACAAATAAAGCAAAACATTTGCAACAAAAGAGAGGAGATAAACATCATTATAAAAATATTTTTTAAAATAGATTTATTTAATGTAACTTGATGTTGAATTCATAATATGATACTCTTTTATTTCCTATGAAATTTGCACCTGAGCCTTTTGCAGCTAAGACCTGATTTAGACTTCTGCGGTTAATCTTTGTAAATCCTGCGATGTGCAATGTGTGTCAGGCGGCAGTCAAGAGCAGAGGCCCTGGCAGTCTGATCCCCAGCTACTGAGGCTGGCTACTGGGACACAGAATGTGACCTCTCTGGTGGGGAAGGAGCCTGAGCTAGTGCGTGTGGTTGAGAGATACAAGCTAGATATAGTCAGGCTCACTTCAACGCATGGCTTGGGCTTTGGATCCAGTCTCCTGGAGAGGGGCTGGACTCTGTTCCAGTTGGAAGTTGCCCTCGGTGAGAGGCGGTGGGCTGGGGTGGGTATTCTTGTATCCCCTCGGCTTGCTGCCAGTATGTTGGGGGTTTTGCCAGTAGACAAGAGGATTGCTTCCCTATGCCTTCAGGTTGGGGAATGGGTCCTGACTGTTGTTTGCACTGAACGACAGTTTAGAATACCCAGCCTTCTTGGAGTCACTGGGTGGGGTGCCTGATCTGAACCCGAGTGGTGTTCTGTTATTGAGCTTCTTGACCATGTGTATGTGCCTAAAGACACTGAGTTGCTGCCATTTTATTGGCTGATTAGATATTTGTGTTAACAAGCAGCTGAACAGGTCTGCCTAATAAAGTGGCCAGTGAGTGTATATATGTGTCTGTGTGTTCATGCATGACTAAAAATCCAATCAGGACATCTATTTGTGTTTACATGTGAAAGTGGGAGATCTGTGATAGAGTGGTCTGTGTGATGTGTGTTTAGGAGTTTATTACTAGATTGTGATGCTAACATCGTTGCAGGCCCTGCTTCACGTAAAGGTCACTGAAACAGAGAGGAAGCATGAGGCTCGAGATTTTTAAAAAAAAGATCGTTTATGCAACGCTGTAAATCTTATGTAACCCCTATGTCTGCAAGACTTGAGTACTAATCCACTAAAGTTTATGTAGATGAACCTCATCCTATTAACGCTGAGATTTTACCCTTGACTGTCCTCCTGAGAGATTCAGTAGCACCATGTAAACGATCAGTTTTGGCATGCTTTGTACGAGAATGAAGGCATGACTGGAATTAAATCCAGCAGTTGAGGAAAAAGATGTGTGAGAGCAAGATAGGAGTGAGTCAAGGGATTTGGAGGGTGGCATGTGTGTGTGTGTGTGTGTGTGTGTGTGTGTGTGTGTGTGTGTGTGTGTGTGTGCGCGCAGGGGGTCTCATAGCATAAAGCGTAACAAGTATTGGAAAGGCTGACTAATCAACTTCAAACTCAATCAGTTCTCAAGGAACTGAAAATGAAATATTTAAAAATAATCAAGGTGGCATAGTACATAAATAAGTGGGAGGAGATCCAGACTCTATCATTTTGTAAACTTCAGTTAGACCCACACACATCCATGCACACACTACCTTTGCTTGGTTATTTTACAAGGATTACACTGCCAATTACATGGGGTGCTTTTACTGGCTGTTCCCACATTCCACTCTCTCACTCTTTTTCTTTTTTTTTACTCTTTCTTTTCGGCTTCTTGCTCAGTCTTTGTCTTTTCCAAACCCTTTTTCTCTCCACTTTCATCGCCAGATGGAGAAATGTATCTGAGTGGAGAACGTGGGACTGCAGCTCTCCTATATTAACATTTCATTCACGCTTTTAGTTCAGTGAAAGAAAATAAACTCAAGTGGGTTTGTGCCTTTTGCTTCCCTCTAAACTGTATACTGCATTTCGCTCTCTCTCTCTCTCTTTTTTCTTTCTCCGGCTGTTCTGAACCCATAAGAGCTAGTTCAATAAGTGAATGATAATCCCTGTAGAAGCAGGGAGCAGTCGGCTGGAGTGCCTTTGTAGTTTGGAGGGTAGATTAGCATGGTGGCCGTGGAGAGAACAGAGTCCTTTGTCTCACTAAAGGCCAGGGATTAGATATAGGGACTGGCCTATGAACTTGGGGGAATGTTATGTGTGTGTGTGTGTGTGTGTGTGTGGGAATGTATGAATATAGACTAAGAAAAATACAAATACATGCATTTGACAGGTAATATTTTATTTTTTTTGGTAAAGAGCATTCCCCTTTTGTTCCAGCTGGGTTATCAAGGAAGTAGATAGCATGAAGAATTTAGAGATTAGTGAGAACACCTGAGCTATTCATTTGTTTTATTATCACCTTCTGACCCTCTAAAGTAATTACTGTGTAATAATTACTGTGTAATTACCTTGCACAAAATGGTAAAAACGACTCCAAACAAATCTGTCATGCCCAGCTGTGCTAGGTATAACAATTTTTCCAGTGGAAACCCAGTTTTCCATTCTGTGCCACTCAGGAAACAGACAGCTGCTAGCAGTGTTGCTTTTATTAAGAAATTGAATGTTAATTTTCACAATTTTGTCAAACTAGTTCATACCCATGCTACACAAATCACAATACACTGTGATATTTGTTTTTGAAATACTCAGCATATTGCAAAATGTTTAAAATTGCAATAATATCATATCATGTCAAGAGTAAGGGTAATGTAGTACTACAGAGGGATAAAGCTGATGAGCCATATCATGAAGATATGGAAAAGAGTTGTTGAAGTTAGGCTGAGAAGAGAGGTGACAGTAAGCAGCAGTATGGCTTCAGGCCGAGAAAGAGCACTACAGATCCGATGTTTGGTTTGAGAGTGTTGATGGAGAAGTATAGAGAAGGTAGAAAGAGCTGCACTGTGTCTTTGTGGATCTATAGAAAGCATATGATAGGGTACCAAGATAGAAACTGTGGTACTGCATGAGGAAGTCAGCAGTGGCAGAGAAGTATGTGAAGGTGGTGCAGGGCAAGTATGAGGACAGCGAGACAGTGGAGAGGTGTGTGGTAGGAGTGACAGATGGGTTCAAGGTGGGGGTGGGATTACATCAGGGATCAGCTCTGAGCCCCTTCTTGTTTGCTATGGTGATGGACAGGCTGACAGATGAGGTCAGGAAGGAGTATCCGTGGACTATGATATTTGCAGACGAAATTGTGATCTGTAGTGAGAGCAGGGAGCAGGTGGAAGAGAGCCTGGAGAGGTGGAGGTGTGAACTGGAGAGAAGAGGAATGAAAGTCAATGGAAACAAGACAGAATACATGTGTGTAAATGAGAGGGAGACAGGTACAACAGTGAAGCTGCAAGGAACAGAGGTAGCAAAGATACATGAGTTTAATTATCTGTGGTTAACCATCCAACAACAGACAAGAGACTACAGGCAGGGTGGAGTGGGTGGAGACAAGTGTTAGGGGTGATTTGTGACAGAAGGATAGCAGCAAGAGTGAAAGGGAGGGTTACAAGATGGTAGTGAGACCTGCTATGATGTATGGTTTGGAGACAGTGGCGCTGACAGAAAAGACAGGAGGAAGAGCCGAAGATGCTGAGATTTTCATTGGGAGTGACCAAATGAGTACATCCGAGGGACAGCTGAGGTTGAGCAATTTGGAGAAAAAATTTAGAGAGGCAAGGTTGAAATGTGCAGAGGAGGGATAGTGGATATATTGGACAAAGGGTGTTGACTATGGAGCCACCAGGCAGGAGGAAAAGAGGAAGACCACAAAGAAGGTCCATGGATGTAGTGAAAAGTGTTGCAAGCCTGACTGCTCATCACTGCCTTTGTTACCTGTTGAAGTTCAGGCTCTGGCTCCTCGAATGACGTCAGCATTCACTCTGGGTTCCCTGTTTAGCTTTGTGTTAGCATGCTGTCTGTGCAGATGCTTGCAAAGAGCTGAAGTTGTGTTAGCAGTATAACGCGGTTGTTTCTGTCTTGGACACAGTTTGCATTTCACCATCGCACTCTTGTCCTTTTGTGCAATAAAAATAAAATTAATGTCCATATCTTCACTCCTCAAAAGTTGTAGGTTGCTCCACCATTTTCCACCTCCTGCAAACGAACTGAAATCAGCTGACTGTAGCGTGAGTGTGCAGGAAGAAAAAGGTATGTTTGTTTGATTTTTTTCTATCTGCCTAGCATGCAGATAACTGAAGAAACTTTGTAACACGAGTAACAACATAACTGTAACTGTAATGTAATTACTGAATTTAGTACAGTAACACATTACATTACTGCATTACTAAAAATGTAATGTGATTACAGTAACGCTTTACTTTTACACCCAACACTGGAAATGTGTGGAGGATATGCAGAGGTTTGCTGTGACAGCGGAGGATGCTAGGGATAGAGTGAGGTGGAGGCAGATGATCCCCTGTGGCGACCCCTAAAGGGAGCAGCCGAAAGAAGAAGAAGCATATCATGAGTTAAGTATCTAAATAATATCATATCGTGGGGTCTCTGGTAATTCCCACCTCTCCAGTGTTGTTTATTATTTTACAGCCAGCAGTCAGTACAGACGAAAGTGGAGCAAAATGTGTGTTAAGTTTCTTCATCGCGCTCCCTTTGCCATTCCCCCTGTTTAAAGGCTGAAAACACAGATGTTGTTGAAATAGTGAGCACAAGAAGACATATGATGGGAATAATATCAATAAAAGAAAAGTTCCTACAAATCAAAGTATCAGCAAGTTCAAATAAATACAGAATGCATGACTAGGGATGACTAGAAGTGGCTTATGATGAGTTCCATTCATCATACACACATACATGCATACGCTCACACACACACACACACACACGCACACACACACAATTCCATTCCACCCTTTGCATCAACAAACATGGACCCAGATTTAGAGCCACAGAAAAATGCCAGCAATGAAACAATGTTTTGAGAACAACCACCACCGCCAAGTAACTACTCCTCTCTTTAAACACTGTGTATGTGGGTATGTGTGTATGTTTGTGTGAGTGCATGCGTGTGCAAGGAAACGTGCACTCATGCACACTTTCTTAAAACAAGTACAGGGAACAGATGCTGCAAATGCAAAGTCTCTTTGAGCCTCAAAAAGCTATATGACAGCCACAAACAGCCTGCTCCATGTACATTTCCTCACAACTCACATTTACTGGCCTTTGAATAATTTGAAGATGCACTTGGGAGTAACCCATTAAGAACAAAGTGGCCGTCAAGGTTCAAGTGCAACTTTATTTTAACTGCCTATTTGTCCTGTAAGTTGAGATGCAATTTGAGGAGCACTTAGATTGTGGAAAGTCATTTTCTTTACATTTAGTTTTGTTTTAGCCATCATTGGGAAAACAGCCCTTTCCTTTCCTCCAATCTGCTGTTATTCATATTACTATTGAATTTATGAATCTGAAATGCAATTTTCCTGTGGTTTTAAGGCTGTTGGCACCTTCAACCACTTGGACAATCACACTGGGTGGAAAGAATATGCATGGGAGTGTGTGTGTGAAAGAGAGGGGTATTGTACACAAGGGTATCATTATACAAAGTTATTATCTGCTGCCACTGTGACACACACACATAAGCACGCACATAAGCAGCTGCCTTTACAGTGAAATAAGAAAAAGATCATTCTTTTGAGAACAAAACATATTTTTTTTAGCAACAAACTGTGAGCTGATTGTAAGGGAAAACAACTTAATCGTTTCTGTAAATTGACCTTGGCAAAGCTTTAAAAGCCTCTCCAAATGGACACTGTTTGTTTTCACTCTGTCGCCTGCATAGAAATAAATTTCTAAAACTACACATTTGGTTTATTTCTGCCTAAACCACAAATTCAAGAAATGCATTCTTGTGGCACTGAATAGTTAAGATTTTCATTTATGCTGTCCTTAACTTCTGTTGTCTCATTATATAAGATGTGAAATCAAACTGATCTACAGCAGCCTGTCCAAAGCAGTTAAATGTAACAGTTAAATTGTATTCAGTTTTATTTATATGGTGCCAAATCGTGACTTGTCGTAAGTTATCCCAGGGCACTTTGCAAAGTAAGGTCAAGACTTTATAATGTAAAAGAGAGGAACCAAATGATTCAATCTGAGCAAGCAGTCACCAACAATGTAGAGGAAAAACATCTTTTTAACAGGAAGAAAACTCCAACAGAACCAGACTCGGGCAGCAAGTCCATCTGGTGGAGGGAGAAATAACAAAAAAAAACTAATAATAACTGGGAATGTATCAAAGCTGACTGTTGGTGAGCAGTACAGAAAGTACAGAAACTGGGCGAACATGGGATGAATGATGATCAAACGGTTGTTTTCATACCAGATGACAAAATCAATGCCAAAACAATACCACTCTCATAACTAAAACTAAATAATAACTGTAAGCTAAATACAGAGATACAGTCAGCTTTCCCCACTGGCCTCTCTAAGCAAGTGTTACATCGGTGTGTTCGATGCTGAGAAGCTTTTATTGCACATTTACTAACATACATCACCTTTCTCTTATCAGTTCAACATAAGAGAGCACAAAAAGGAGAAACTGACGCAACTGGTAATGACAGCAGTATGCAGTTGAATAAATGTATATTTTTAAATGTATTCATTTGTTACATTTTATTTCATAAAGTTAGGAAAAGTCAGGCCTGAGTTCTCTTAGAGTTCTCTTACACATAAAGATTCAGGAATACATCCTATTAATTGAACTCTGGTACTGGATCAGTACTGGTGATCGGCAGACACTTGAAGCCAAAATATTAGTAGTGTATCAGAACTGGAAAAGTTGGATCGGTTTAACTCTGTGGAGGATCATAATAAATAAAACTTACGTGGTCTGTAGTAACTGTCTCAAAGTGATGCTGAAAAACTAGTTCATGCATTTATTACTTCTAGGCTGGACTACTGTAATTCATTATCAAGTTGTCCTAAAAGCTCCCTGAAAAGCTGCCAAAATGAAGACATTACTATATAATCACACACATAAACATAGAAAAAACACTAGAACTGCCAAGGGGGGTCATTTTGACCCCATCCCACAACAGCAACAGTAATGGCAAAGAGGTCATTTCTCGAAGAAGCTGTTAATTTTCATCTAATGTTTCTAATTATAAATAATATTTAATAAAATAACTATTTAAGATTAAGTTTTAGGAGCTTTATTAATTTTACAAATTATTTAGATTATTTCATTACAGATTGTAAAGTTAAAATATATATTATACTTTACTAAACAAAGGGTAAAACAAACAGCACAATAGCTAACACATGTGAATGATTTATTTACTGTAGAAGAAGATCATTATAGAAGAGTTTCAAATGAATTTTGGATAATGAGTGGTATTATTTACGCTAAAATAAAGAATGCTCACTGTATGCATTCCCTGCATCTTAAAATTGACCTCACAGTTAGCTACAACAAAATAAGAAACTAATTTTAATGAATTACTTATTGCAAAAATACAGCAGTGAAGGTTTATCACACCATCCACATCTGTCTGCTACAGCCTCTCTCATCCACTGTCCACCCTGCTTCCCCCTCAGCCTGCACATCTTTGCCTCAACATCTCTGCTCTTCAGGCCTGAAACCCGTCTAATTTGGCTGTTCTCCTCTGGATTTCTCTTTTTTTGCTCAGATTAGTTCTCCACACTCTTGACTCTCTGCTAGCTTCAGCTACAGTTTCCCCGCTGCTCTGCACAGCCAGCAAGCTGCACAGTTCTCCGCCCATCACACACTCCCCCGCTCTGACCTGCTCTGCCCAGCTCAACATTCCATCTACAATCCCCTATATACTTATCTATCAACAGCGTTGGCGTTATAGGCCTGCCCAATAAAGTCACTGTGCCCCCTTAGCTGGATTCTACTGATTTATTTCATACTTCAACTATAAGTTACACTAATTCATACAGTTTGGTAATGAAGTACTTAAAACGCTCATATTGCTGATAAGTTATTGCAAGCTCAATTTAATTATTCAGTTAACAGTAGTTTAGTGCTTCTGCAGCAATTATGTAACCAGCATGACTGAGGAGGACACTGAGCAGATGGTCAGACTTTGGGAAGTACCTCTCATGTCTCTCTGAAACTAAAAAGAGGTCATTCATCAGCTTGTGCAGCCAGTTTTAAAGCATGACCCCACTCAAAAATTGCAAAACAAATGGAAATGTGTTGACGATATTGTGCGCTCACAGTCAACTGTCCTTGTGTGTGGTGAGTCCATTGATCCACTTCTGCACCGAGAAAATGTCTCTCGTGTTTGTCTCCTGCTTTGCCTCTGCAATCTAAGATAGATATTTTTGCACTTTTATAACTGTGGCTATGTTTCTCTGTGAGTATTAATTATATAATTGAAAAGCCTGATGGCTGTGGGTGCGAATGATTTATAGGAATAGCAAAGTGACTTGAGCCGAATGCCCTCCTGTCAAAGTTTGTTGCCCGTCCAGTTCATATGGTCTGCTGCTGACCCTGTCTCTCGATCACAGCTAGCTACCTCTGGTTAATGTCATAGCAGTCCTCATATCAACATGTGTTTAAACAATTGTGTTGCTAGGCAACCCACCATGCCGCAGCAGTTTTATTAATTTCTTTGACTGGCAGTTCTAGGTATAAGTCTGTTTATCCCACACACCTCAAAATTCACTATATGATGAATAAACCCATTTTAGGAAAAGTCATGAATTATCAGATGATGGGGTTTTAATTTAACAGAGTTACATGATTTTTAAAATGCCAAGGGGTCAAAATGACCCCCGATGACCCCCTAACCCAGGACTTCATGCAGGCCAGTAAGGTATAGCTAGGTATAGCTAGATAGACATGTTGACAATTTAAATAACAATAATGCTTTTGAAACACTCAAAATTCAGTCAGCTCAATAACAAAACACAAAAATACAACTTATCTAACATGTTCCAACATTCAAGAGAATAAAAGCTTATTTCGTACCTGAAGGGGAGATCCCAGTAAACATGCTTGGGCACAATATTTCCTCTGTGCCAGCTCACTGAGAATGGGGCGTCCCACAGAGCCATCTGCCTTCTGCAGGGTTGATTAATCAATGACAAGCACCATCGCTCAAAGGCTCAACGAGTGGATCATAGATTGTGTCCTCTGGTAGGTTGGTCTTAAACCTTTTAATTATGTAGCCCTGTTTTGAGCATTTAAACTTCCTTCACTGAACTTAATGTTTTTACATCTACAGCTATGGCCTTGCCCTGATGACTGTTTTTATTGCCTATTGAAATTACATTAGTGATCAGCTTCCTGATAAAATTAATCTACCACATGAACACATGAACTTTATTTATTACACAAACATTCACTAACATGATAAATCAGTTCTTGTTTTTACTGCTTTGCAAAAGTTTTTATTTTAGGAAATACTTTAATTTCCTTGGGACTTTTAAATACAGCCGTTTGAATCCCTCCCTTGTGTAGTGTCCACACTTAGTAATGATTAATAAAACAGCCCCGTCTGTCCCCATGACTTATCATTACTCACACAGTCAGGTGCTCTGTGGATGAAAATCCAAATGGCAAAGTCATACAGCTGGAAAAAAAAAATCTGAACACATAGACTGACATGACCCAAACATTTCCCCCTCTTAATTTCAGGTCAAATGAACAAACTTCTGTTGCCTCAAAGGTTTCTTTGTCTCACAAAGTTGTCTTTATTGTTTTAAGTTCTACATTTACACATCTGCACCAGCTCACCAGAGAGTGAGGAGTTGTCCTTAGAAGGACAGAAAGGATGTGACATTTGGCTCTTTGGGCAAAGTTGTGGGAACTGTGTCACTCAGGAATGTTGGGACCTCAAAGCAAAACGCCTCTGCTGCACACACACACACACACACACACACACACACACACACACTGATCCATTTACTAAATCATCCAAAGTATCATCATTCAAATCTTTGAGAACTGACAGGTAAAGACGTAATTTTGCCAGGTGCAGGAAGACAATCCTTGCCAAAACAGTGACTATTGAATAGAAAAATGGAAAATAAACCACAACAATTTTAAACATTATTATCAGGTCTGATGATTTTCTGCAACCCAAAGAGCAAATAGGCGAGCTTTGATCCAGACTGTGAAGGTATGTCTGACTGGAAGAGCATCAGAGCGCACTCGTGTCTGTCTACACTTTATACACAGAAGACCACTGCTGTTGTCACAGATGGCCCACAGACCTATAAAAGGTGACCAAGTGTGTATTTGAGGCATGTTTGGTTCATATTATGTGTAAATGACATTCACATACTGTTCTGTGCCAGTCCTCAGGTGCATATGTTCCTGCGTATGTATGTGTGTGTGTGTGTGTGTGTGTGTGTGTGTACATAGCTGCAGGCATACATTTTTCAGAAATCAACTCCAAAGAGACTTCGAGCTAATCGTTCATCCATGCATTTCTTTGCTATGAATAAAACACTGCTGGGCCTTAGGTTTCCACCGCATAGTACGAGCCAGAGATGTTAATCAGGGCTCAAGACATGGATCTGCACAGTGTCTGATTTGGACCACTCTGCTGTGTTTACACAGAGTTTTTTATTACAGAAGAGGCCAGAGGAGGAGGAAGCAAAAAGTCTTTATCGCATTAATGATATCCTCATCAGGTTCTTATAGCGATGAAAACAAATCCAGAGAAGAGCGAGAGGAAGCACAGACTGATCTGTATTCTTCTGAACTGAAGAAACAAAAACAATGCTGTTACCTTGTTTTTGTTGGCCAGGATGTGCTTGAAATAAACAGCTTGTGCAAAGTGTGGTTTGGCAATGTGTAAGAGAAACTCTTCTTTAAATGGCCACACTTGCAGCAGATGAGATCCATGATGAATAGCATGAATAGAGCTAACAAAGCCTGCTTTATGTTGTGGCACAGTGTGCATGCAAAAGTGACATAAGTAATGCAACTGTAGTCATGTAACTGCGGCACCTGTACAGTAACCTGCTAATATAATCCTTCAGTTTCTTGCATACAATTTTCCGGTACTAGGCCAAAGGTACTGGACCACCTACACATTACACCTTCAAGGGCTGCTCAGCCATAGAAACCCATGCCATGAAGCTCCCGGTGTACAGTTTTTGTGCTAATGTTAATGCCAGAGGAGGTTTGGAGCTCTGCATTCAGAATCAGCAGAGCGTTGGCAAGTTTTACTTACTATGCACCTCACCACTCGGCGACCCTGTACATGGTATGCCACTTTGTGGTTGAGTTGCTGTGGTTCCTAAACACCTCCACTTTTCCATAAAAATACCAAGTAAGCCTCGATACTCCATTGCAGACATGTACATGGGCAGGTGGAGACCCAACAGCCGAGTAGTCATTCGTCTTATACTTCTTTGAAGTCTGCCACCTGTGCTGCATACATAGTTGATGCATTGTAATGTAAATTCTGCACAGACAAGCCACAAAAAATGGTCACAAAAAATAGGCAGGCACATGGACGTAGGAGGGAAGAAATTTCACAAACTGACTTGTTGCAGCAGTTGCATCCAATTTTGGGGTGGCTGTGGCTCAGGGGGTAGAGCAGCAGGTCATCTACTAATCAGAAGGTTGGTGGTTTGATCCCTGGCTGCTCCAGTCTGCATGCCAAAAGATGCTTGGGCAATTTACTGAACCCCAAGTTGCTCCTGATGTGTTCATCGGAGTGGGAATGTTAAGGCGTTTTCACACCTATAGTTTGTTTACTCTGGTCCGAATCAGTTGATGAGTTTGTGAACTTGTAGCTTTTTCCTGTGGTTTGGTTTTTTTTACAGAGAGAAAAATCCAAGCGAACTCCAAACGAACCATAATGTGTCATTAGAAACCGCTTATTGGCCAGATTTGTCTGGGGCGGGAGCATACAATTAAATAAAAGAAGAAGGCGCTGTGTTCTGGACTACTGGAGAACGTGGAGAATTTACATTCTTTTCACGGCTAGTTGCTAACCCGTACTGACATTTACACATTTATAGTACCTTGCTGCATTTCACAGCATAAACCTCCTCCAAAGGGTGCGATTACTGTGTTCACATCTGCACAAACGAACTGCACCAACCAGAGTTCAATTTAAACGGACTAAACATGGCAGGTGTGAAAACACCCTTAGATGGAAAGCACTTAGACATAGAAAAAAAGCGCTTGTGTGAATGAGCCCTGTTGTATAAAGCACTTTGAGTGCTTAAATAAAGTGGAAAAGCACTATATAAGAACCAGTCCATCTATTACAGCACCACACTCAAACTCTTTAGAACGATCCATTCTTTCACAAATGTTTGTAAAGGCAGACTGCATGGCTAGGTGCTTGATTTTATTCACCTGTGGCAATGGGACTATTGGGCAATTATTGTATATGTTGGCGCCCTTACTCATATATTACGGTAGCAAGGGAACTTTAGTTTATACTTTACGGTACGTCCAGGTGTGTGACGTCGTTACGTTGTGTTTCTGCTGTATTGTGGCGGTATACTAGAGGGCTAAGGAAAATAAACATGTGCTGTATGTAGTGAGAAACTGTACAGATGAAGTCTGTTCTTTATGTTCAATAAATATGTCTAAAGGCCAAAAGAGAGCCCCGTCTGTGCCTCGCTTATCCTCCATCATGCAAGAAGATGAAGCCTGCGCAACTCCACTCAACAACATTGCTAATTTATCCCAGTTGATCTATATTTCAAGCTTGTCTCCTTTTGCACCTCTGGACCATTTCCAGTAGGCTGCCTGTTTTAGATCACTGCACGTACTCATCATCGCAGAAGGCAAACGTCAACTTCTGTGTCAAACTGGCCCAACTTTCATGTCAAGGATTATCACTGGTAATGAGAGCTGGGGTAAAATCTGTAACCCTGAGAGCAATCAGGAGTTTTCAGTCACAGAGGTAGTAATGTCAAAGCCCCCAAGGCAGCCCATCAGGTAACTGGGGCGGGGTTCTTTTTCAACATTCAGGGGATTGTACGCTGTGAAGTTGTTCCTCAGGGACCTGACTGTGGTGATATCCAGCGTGCATCATACATGCAGTTGCAAATGCTTAGAACGGGACTTTTATGGAGTGTGCTGGAAGCGATGCAACGCTGCCCAATGAGATAACCCATAATGTGAAGCCTAATGTAAATCAAGTAAGGTTTTTTTGTTTTTTATGGGTGGAGTCACTGAACTTTATGAACACACCTCCTACATTTTAAAGGACTGGCACAAGGATGTCTCAGTTGGCCAAATAGATTGTTATACTTTATTCAGACAGGATTCATGTAATTCCCCATAAAGTAACATCACCAGGATTAAAATCCAGTATTGAGAAGGTGTGGCAGTGACAAAAAGTTGCCTTGTTAAGGTAGGAACAGGCTGAGCTGAGTGCCTGAACCAGCTCACTGGAAATAATTTAATTTTGAAAGTTGCCAGTTACAAGTTAAAACAAACTAAAGTAGGTTCAGATAATGTTCAGTGATTTGAAAAGCACATCTGAATAAAGCCTGCATTTCACCAAGTCTTTTGTGAACATTTTGCCCTTGTTCTGAGTAAACGAGAAATTTAATTTACCGCTGAGAGATTAATAACCCAGCACAATTTATTCGCAGCTTGTTTGTGTATCTTGCTCAAGCTACAGGTGTTCCCACTGGGCTTAAATAAACATCAAGCCTTCCAGCCTACATAAACTCTCCAACTCTCCCCAAAACCTCATTATTGCTTACCTAACCCTGTGTTAAAATCTGCCTCCCTTCACACATGTGTCAGTGCTCTCCGCCTTGATTGCATCTTATTCTCCTCAAAGCTGCATGTCAAGTCTGCAATATCTCTCCAGGTCTAAACCTCCCTTTTTCCTTGCAGTCGCCAGGGAAACACTGACCACTGACCTCAAGATGCCTTCCTTGAGGAGGAGCTGTATGAGTGCATGGGCGTGTGACCTCACAGCAGGCCCCCTTAACTCTCACTGTAATGTCTCGCCTACAGCAAGGTGAAGGAGCACAAACACACACACACTTTCCAGTGATCGAACACACAGAATTATATAAGCACGCCAGTGACCAGTCCAACCGGCGTGCCAACACCATTAGACTACACCACACATCCTGAGGCTGCTCCAGATGTAAAAGACAGAAATACGTGTGAGTCAAGGGTGTAGTGGAGTGTGTCTGGGTGAATGATGACTAATAAAACAACTCACCTCTTTCCAAGGACCCAGACACACCTGATACAGTTGTTGCTGGACATTGTTTAGTGTCAGTCCAACCTGTAGGTGTTGTCTGTCCAGCAGATTGGACATTCACCAATTTAATCCAGATAGGCTCGATCACAGTCCAGTACAGTCCAGATCACCTGTTCCAGTAAAAGTCGGTACACAAACTGGGCTGTTACCTTTGATTCACACTAAGTCAAATCCAGCCTTGCCCCAACCTGTTAATATAACGGTATAAGAATACACTCACTTTAAAGTCCTTTGTCTTTACTTGAGGAATCAGCTAATAATATCCCATTGCTTCAGATATGTAGATGTAGCTTTTTGACACTGCCTCATGAATTGCTTTAATTAAACCTAACCAGTTTACAGTGTGGGCCTTGAGGGCAACAAGAGAATGAAACTAAGTAGGATCATTACAGATTCAGTGTAATAACAGAACACAATTGGCTCTGTTTCTCAAAGGTTATTTCAACTATTTTTTAAAATAAGGTGTTATAGATTCATTAGACTGCAACAGTCTAATCTTATATGAGAAATAATAATATATATATATATATATATATATATGTAAATAGCAGTTATTTTTTGATAATAATTACACTTTATGAGATGTCACTGGAGGCAAAATGTAGAAGCAATTCAAATCAACCTGATTTGATTTTATCCTGCTGAGTACATGCCCATGCTGCAATATTGTTTGGTGTGTTTGTGTTGTTTGCAAACTGATGTACTCAATCACACTGAGAAAGAAAAAAACATAAGGGCAGTAGATGTTGTATATATAAGTAAAGAGAAGATAAATATTCTGCCTCAGTCCACAGAATATTTTCCCAAAAGTCTCGGGGATCATCAAGATGTTTTTTGGAAAATGTGAGACAAGTTATTAGTCAGTAGTCAGTTACAGCACAGTTCACAGCACTGTACATGTATGTCTGATTAGGGAACCACATCAATCATCCATTGTCTAAAAAATAAGTGTACGACTACACCCAACAGTAAACTTGACTTCTTAAGTTAATATGACATTTGATATAATGCACTGTTAATACTGTAAATACCACAATCTGGAGATATAAAAAATGAGTATATACAATATTTGCTAAATTTGATGATATTGTCTTAAAATTTAAAAAATACAGTGCTTTTATAAGGTGTTATAAATGGGTCATCTTAGCCTGCTGGAAGGTGGATGCTATAGGGGTTATTTTGAAGTCATAATATCTGATATAGACAACTTCTGAGGAGTTTACGGACAAACAAACAAACAGACAGGTAGACAGACGGAGATTTCATGTAAGATTGGCTGTACGCTGATTAAGCCTGATAATATCAGCCGATTTAGATGTAAAAATGCTGCACATTCATTTCAGTTATTGAGTTAAACAAAAAAAAAACAGACACAAAAACACTTGTTTTGCTTTGGTTTCTGCATTTAATTCATTCTTACCTGCAGGTACCGGACCCAGTGCTGGACTCTGATACATACTAATGACTGCAGTGTGTTCAAATAACTTCTAACGGACAACAAACTCTTTGATTAGCCGACCTTGGGCATTGATCTGCAGCTGGCTGAAGGTCGACTGCTTTACTTCATCTGTTGAAGAAGATATTGGGAGATGATTAAGAGCACCAGAACAGCTGTGGAGTGGACACTGTGACAAGTGCATTTCATCAACTTTTCAAGGCCCAGAGTAAAAAAGGGAGCTGCTTCAGCCGCACATGCAGTGGTCATTAACACGAAGGCTATAACGGTAGCTTCAACACAACCATGTACTGTATATAAAAGATGGATGTAGCGTCTGGGTGCCTCAGACCTCAATTTTTTGTAACGGCGAGCAGGGGGCAACTCATGTGGTTTCAAAAAGAAGTTCAGTGATATAGACGTCGTTGTGAAAATTATTATTGCTATGTAGCAACTCAATCAACAGATTATGGTTTCACAAATTGATTTTAATTTTGTAAATTATGATCCTATTTTTGAGTCAAAAAGGATGATGGAGCAGGATATGATTTACAGTGGACTCTATAACTGACAATTCACTACCATGCTACTTAAGAAGTGCATCTTGGTTTCTCAGTCAGATGCAGGACTTCACAAACCAACAGGTGACATCAGGCTGTTCATTGTCTCCACCAAGGACGTCATATTTTTGGTAGTGTTTGTGTGTCATTCTTTCTTTCTGTAAACATGATAGCAAGAAAAGTTCTGAATGAATTTTGATAAAACTTTGTAGGGGTATAGAGTGGGTTCATGTTAACAATCTATTAGAATTTGACTGACATCCACCAAGGTGTTCAAGGTCATCTTAATGATTTATTGGTCAAAAATTGACAAAAAGCCTTATAACTTAGAAACTATGATTCTTACAAGTGTGGTGTGTATTGTCAACATATAAAAAGTACCGTATAAGAATTTAAAATATCATGTCACATTTGACCTCTGACCTCTCCTTCAAGGTCAATAGATTGATCTGAAGGTCAAAGTGATAATAATGCTGTATAGAGCTATTTAAAATAACAATAGTTTTTT
>VUQS01067122.1:0-13786 GCA_015108495.1 Heterochromis multidens | reverse complement strand
GCAAAGGAGAAGGCAAAGGAAGAGGTCCAGAAGGCTGCAGCTGTAAGTCTGACAGCAGACATGTGGACTTCTATGAATATGGAGGCCTATCTATGCTTAACATGCTACTGTATCACAGAGGAGGACACACTAAATACCGTCTTACTAGGTGTGGAACATTTTCCACAGATTCACACAGCTGACAACTTGGCTCAGACAGAGGATAAAATTATGGAAGAGTGGGGGATCAAGGGTAAGGTGGTTACTGATGCTGCACCCAACATGATGGCCTGTGCAAGGACACTGCAGGTCAGGCACAGCATCTGTGTTGTACACTCAATTTAGTGCGCAAGTCGATTGACCAGGTCCCCATCCTTGCAGACTGTAGCATACTTCCGGACCAGCAGTACAGCTAAAGAACGTTTATGCCAGATTCAGGAACACCGAAACATAAATTACTAATAGAAGTAGAGACCAGATGGAATAGCACCCTATTATTGTTACAGCGCCTCTTTGAACAACGTGAAGCTGTAGGTGCAGCCCTGGCATCTCTTTGCACAGACCTTCTCCCACTCAGTTCATGTGAATATGATGCAATTGAGGAAACTTTAAAGGTGTTAGGGCCTTTCCACCAGGCCACAGTCGAACTTTCTGAGGAGAAACATGTGTCCGCCTCAAAAGTAATACCCCTCCTGAAGATGCTCCACCACACAGTACAGTGTGAGGCCATTATGTAGTTACACAGCAAGATATTCCTCCACAGATGCCTCCATCAGCCACCTGTAATGCTGATGCACCAGGGGCTTCAACAGCATCCACATCCAGTTCAAGTAAGTGTTCATATGATGTGATCTATATTTGTGAGTGTTTGTCCCAATACTGTTATTAATTCTTTTGTAGGTGGTGGTAACCTGTGGCACCTCCTTGACAGTTCTGTAACTCAGAGCCGTGGACTGTCTAATGTTAAAGCACAGGCCATTGAGGAGGTGCAGCGATACCTGGCAGAACATAACATTCCACAACAAAACACACACACACACACACACAGGACCTCATATGGTTATTCTGACATGATACTTGCATCATTACATTTACAGATCCACTTGTATGTAGACCACATGTAATATCACACCAGGGCTGCAGTACATCAAATGACCAGCAGATGTCAGTACTCCCAAATGAGCTGTTGAATAAGACTTCGTGTGATTGCCTTTTGGCGAAGCAATTGGCCGGAAAGATTCGACACATTCTTCATTACACCATCACTACTCACAGGCAAACTTAATAAACAAAAATTAACCGTTATTTATGCAAGGCAAAAATCCAAAGCCGTAGAAACAGAAAATCCAATGATTCAATGATTCAGAAGGTGATGAAACACTCAGGCAAGCAAACAGAACAAACAAGCGCAAACAGTACAGCACAACAAGGAACTGAGGAAAACTGAGGGTTCAAATACGCACACACAAGGTAATTAGCTGGGGAAAACAAGACACAGGTGAACAGAATCAAACTAACGAGACAAATGGAAGCAAAATTAAACAACGCACACGGGACGCTAGACTAGCAAAATAAAACAGGAAGTAACTAAACCAAACAGAGACTTAACAACAAGATAACGAGAACACAGGGGAGCCATGGTAACTGAAACAAGGAACAGAATACACACAAACTATAACCATGAATGGAACGCAAATAACTACAACTAAAAAAGGCCAGAGAATGTAAACATTAAAAAAAAACCAACCTGGAAATATCTCTAAAAGGTTCAAAACTCAAGACTGCAGAAACTACAAACTATGAGTCAAACATTAAATAACAGAAACAGAAAGTCCAAATCTCAAAATGCTGGGCCACAGACCCAGGATCATAACAAAAATGTTTGTTTGAGGTTTGATACGTAACCTTGTCCTTAAATCAAGCTTCAATTTCAGTGAATGAGAGATGGAGTAAATATTTAGACTGCTGCCAGTGCGACCACACTCCAGTACTCCAACTAGGCCGCCTGGAACTGTCGACACCTCCCACTCTGAACTGCCTGAGGCCAACTCCATCGACTACAGTTTACTGCTGCTTCCACTGTTGACACCTTCATCTTGGACTTTTCTTTCAGTTAATTTGAAATTAAACATCAGGGCAACAATGTTTTGTCAAAGCTGACAAAGTACACCCTCAGCATGTTGTCTTTCTGTAGCTACTCTGACTTTAAGAAATAAAACTGACTTCCAAATCACATGAGCCAATATTTTATTCACAACAGAACACAGATAACATAACAAATGTTGAAACTGGGAAATTGTACACCTTCATCCACTAAATGAGCTCATTTCAAATTTGATGCCTGCTACAGGTCCCAAAAAAGTTGGCACAGGAAAAACAAATGGCTGAAAAAGCAAGAAAGTCCAAACGTCCCAACTTTTCTGGAATTCGGGTTGTACAAGTTAAACACATATTGTTGTAGTTGATTCTTTGTCAAGCCCTAGTTTGCCAGAGTTTAAGTTCTTGAAGAAATGTATAGTGGGCAATGTCCATGCAGCAGGCATGTATGAAAAATGATCTGAGTAATGAGGAGCTTGTTCCCCAGTACAGCTTTATGTCTGCAACGTCCCTGTTCATTTTTTTTTAAGGGTTTTTTCTTTCTTTTCTTTTTATGGCAGGCTATCCTATCAGGCACAGAGAACATCGAACATGCTCAGGAACTTGCTTTTGGATGCTTCCACAATTGCTACTGCAATGTTTCTTACACATAGACCCTATTTGGAACAGCCCATGTATATTAACTCCCATCCTAGTGTAATTGCTAATGCTGCTGATTTATTTGCAGCTTGCATAGACAAGATCAACAATATATAAACATAAACAAATATAAACAATATCAACAATGACTGCTGCATATTGATTTTCTAATTTATTCCTTAAGAAATGGGTAAAGTCTTATTTAATTGTAGAGCTACTGCAGCACACCAATATAGCTCAGCACCTCCTTGGCCCATATGGCAACAACTCAATTCATTTAGATGCCCCACACTCCCTCTCTCACACTCTCTCTCTCTCACACAACTATATTGACCCATCTAAGAATAGACCCTCCTCTCTGCAGTTTCTCAATACAAACATGATCATACGTGGGAGGAAGGAGCGTTGTTGCCTTTTCCCCTCAGAGAGGCGCCGACCGAACTGTTGAATAGAATCAACCCGTAGTTCAAAAATGGCTCATAGCAACATTTCTACTTGAAAATGTCCAAAATGGATGCTGACAAATTAGTCTGTGTTGTTACAATAACACAACACTATTAATGATGGAGACACAATTTTTTAAATAAGTTATTAAAAACTGCAGTTCCTTTAATGGCCAATTGAGACTAGACTTTCAAAAGTGAGTCAATCCCCACAGACTCCAGTGTTAAAATGCCAAACTTAACAGCATTTAAAAGCATTTACTTTTTACTTACTTACTTTTTATTTACTTTAATTTGCCTGGCACAAGAAAGGCTTTGGCTTCTATGAATAGTTTCCCCCTTCATGAAAACTGTACGATGGGTGAAGTTAATCTAACTTATCCGTTTAGATACTGGAAAGGCTTAAAGGTCACTTTGACTGACAGGTGTGCCAACACAAGTAGCTGCAGCTGGTCGTTGTCTGATAGGCATCACCTCCGATAATTCAAGCTGGTGAACTGGACCATTTGACCATGTTTATGCTGTTGACATTTCCGGCAGAATTTTTAATGGAATTATCTAACACACACACTCACCGGCCAATTGATTAGGTACACCTATTTCACTGCTCATTAACACAAATATCAAATGAGCCAATGATATGGCAGCTACTCTGAGTATTTAGATTACCTGCTAAAGTTCAAACCGAGCATCAAAATGGGGAAGAAAGGAGACGTAAGTGATTCTTAAATGTTGGTGCCAGAAAGGCTGGACTGAGCTTTTTCAAAATCTGCCAATCTTCTAAGGTTTTCCCATGCAACCATCTCCAAAAAAGAGAAAACATCCAGTGAGCTGCAGTTCTGAGTAAAAATGGCTTGTTGAGGCCAGAGGTTAGAGGAGAATGGCCAGACTCCTTCGAGCTGATAGGAAGGCAACAGTTACTCAAATACCCAGTTGTTACAACCAAGGTATGCAGAAGAGCAACTCTGAACACACAGCATGTTAAACCTTGAAGCAGATGGGCTACAGCAGCAGAAGACCAAACTGGGTGTCCCTCCTGTTAGCTACAAACAAAATACATGGGTTGACCAAAACTGGACAATAAAGGATTGGAAAAATCTTGCCTTATCTGAAGAGTCTCTGTTTCTGCTGCAACATTCAAATGGTAGGGTCAGACGCTGGCATAAACTACATGAACGCATGGATCCATCCTGCCTTGTATTAACAGTTCAGGCTGTTGTTGGTTGTGTAATGATGTGAAGTATATTTTCTTGGCACATTTTGGGCCCCTCGGTACCAATTGAGCATTGTTTAAACACCAGAGCCTACCTGAGTATTGTTGGTGACCATGTCCATGCCTTTATGACCACAGTCTACCCATGTTTTAAATTAGTACACTGTGGTCATGTACTGTGGATACATATGTACTGTGTATTTATGTACTTTGGGTACACATGGGTGGGTGCATATGGTCACTTCTGGCTTTAACAAATCAACATGGATATGGCCAACACACACTTCCAGATTCAAAATGCGGAGTCCAGAAACCAATGGGCGATGTCACAATAAGTACTGCCATCTTTTATATACAGTCTGTGTTCAATAAAACACATAAGGGGTGTAGTTGGAAAGGATAGCTATAAGTTCATGTTAGAATGTTTATTTATAATGCTTTATTTAAAAGTTACAAAGTGATTTACAGACACAAAAATTAAAAGCATTAAGAACAAAGGAAAACAAATCTGAAAAGCTGTGCAAACAGATAGCATTAATGTTAATTCTTAAACTCTGAATTTGAATGTTTGCTCTCTAGGAAACATTTTTAGCAGTGTGATTATCTATCCAATTAATTTGATTTACAATACTTCTATACTTCAACCAGTACTACTGTGGGCAGCTGAAGCAGAAAGACAGGGGTCAAGAAGCAATAGTTGTGATTAATGAAAGGAGAGATACTGCTATTCAAGAGCTAGCAGAACTAACAAGAATGGAAAGCAGTGTTTCATGGTAAAGTTGGACATTTTGCACATTTTTCCTGTGCATCAAAACATCACATGGAAGATAACACAGAGAAACTCTAGGAAAATGTGGAGTGGCCAGCAGGGAAGTTAAAAAGGCTAGAGAGGGTATGCAATCATACTTGGACATGTTGCCAATTGACTGTATCTAATCTATTAGCATCCTTAGTCCCACTTGCAGTCTCTATATAATACCAAGAGTGATCACAAACATTTGTTTAAATAAGAACCAAATTAGTCCTACTTAAAAACACAGATATGGTTATCCATGGACACACATAAAATGAGAATGTGTGTGGGTGTTTGCCTGTTAGCTCAGCAGCTGCTCAGAATTCTCCTCCCCAATCTGTAATCAGTGTCCTAATGAGTCTCAGCGGTTTTCATGTTCAACACTGTCAGCCTGGATGTGTGTAATGTTTGATGCTTCATCTAAAGAGCACACACCTAATTAAAAAAAAAAAAAAACCCAACACATATGCACACAGAGGCACATTCACTCTCCAAACTAAACATGTATAGAATATGGAGACTGCGGTCTGTACTTTGAATAATCACATGTATAAAGTTTCACCCAAGAGAGGGAGAATGAGCAGAGGAAGGACGGCGAAAGTAAGAGTGAAGCAGGCTGGCAAAAAAGAGCTGCATTATTAATATGTGGGTGTTCGTGTTCAGAAAAAACTATTCTCTTGGGAGAAGAGGAATTGGTTCTCTCCGGGACAAGGAAAAGGAGACACAAGGATATCCTAATGATCACTTACCTGTAACTCTGCCGCAGTGCCAAGACTGTGATGAGATGTATCATTAGATGGAAAAGAGACAGGGAGAAAAAAGCAGGAAAGAAAAAATGTGAGCCACCTTTGATTTTAGTTAGAGCAGTTTGGTCCCCCAGGATGTGTTCTGGTCAAGCTTTGACAGCTGTTGTGGCCTGGAGAAAAGGCATGCACTGGCTTGTCCCCCTCCACTCACTAAGAGAACCTCAAACCAAAACTATTCTTCTCTTTCTACCTCTCATCAAGGAAGTGCTCACTCCTCTTTTCATAAAAATTAAATCTTTTTCTTGTGCTTCAAGATTTATTATCTAATGTGTTAATCCACCACCGGACTGTCTAATTCCTACTGAATATCCCAGTAAGTCACTCAAGTCTCTGGCTCTATATTTAGCCCAAGGAATTATGGGAGGAATTAATATACACAGACATGACTTAGTCTTCATTATTTTGGAGAGGGAGAGGGAGGTGCACACATTACAGACAGAGGGGCAGAGAGTGGGAGAAAGAGAAGAAGAGACAGTATGAAAATTGGCCTGGTTTCTTGCTCCCATTATGTCCCGTTTTTCCCACAATTCAGTTGGGAATTGTGCAGTCACAAGACCGAGGCAATGGCTCTTTGAAGCAAAAAAAGTAACAGTTCAAATAACATTGCAACATCCTCAAACACGCAAAAAATAAGAGTCATTAAATAGCCAGGTCCTCTGTGAGTCCCATAGACTGTATATTAAAGATGGTCATAAAAACCTGGATGTTGACAGGTTGTGTTTTTGGAGCCAGGAGGGACACATTTGAACATAAGTTATCAGCTAACATTAGCAAGCTTGGTTAGCAAGTTATATCCATAAACTGTACAGGTCCTCGTGCAGATACAGATACATGTTGATTAGTGAGTTTCACTTACCAAAATTGAACACAAACTTATTTGACTGTTTGTACCCCACAGTGGGTTTTTCAAACATCAAACCAATTTTAGCCTAAACAGTAACACACGAAAGGCAATCCTATTGGTGTATCCATCACCAGGGTTATCACATACAAAGAGATGAAAGAGGCAAACCCATATAATTTATGCATCATTTATAGCGCCATAGTCAGGGGTTGAAGTGGGCCGATATTTTTTTGGTGAATCACCAGAACGAGTGCAGATGTCCATGAGTTGTGGTCGCGGTACTTCACCATCAAGCTAGCCCTACAGAACAGGAGCGAGCATAAAGGGAGTAACTTTTTTTGGGTTGCAGGTAATTTCAATTGGGACATTTCTATCGGCTTAACAAATATCAGCAAACACACAAACTGTTTGTGTGTAGTTTGCTGCACACTATGTCTGTTAGCTAAAGGTCCAGCTGCTGTATTTCCCAGGGAGAGAAAAGAATGAGAGCTAACTTCACTCAGAGATGGAGAAAGAGAAGAAAGAAGGACAGGAGAGGAAGAAGAGAGGTTATATTTACAGGTAACAGCTGCTCAGTGTTATTTGATCAGATATTGGATCTGTATATGATGTGAAGTTATGTTTTTTTTTTCATATTGTGAAACGTCCTGCAAAACAAACAGGTATAGTAACTTTGTTATTTAAAGGTTACATGAAAATACTCTGTAGTTTAGTGCAGGATAAACAGGTTAGTTTGTATTGTGATGGATTTAAAGTAAAGAACAGTGTGTGACTGGTGCACAGCGGCTGTGGTGTTCATGGTCCGTGTTAAGTTACAGAGATGAATTTGAATTTAAGCTGATGATTCTGAGATGAATTCCACCTTCATACCAACTTTATACCATCCAGTATAAAGACGGTGTAAACAGTATACTGTCAGTGTAGGGGATGGAAATCAGCCAAGACAACTCGTGAAACATCTGCTTACATCTTGTTGAATTCAGCTGTGTAAAGAGCAGTAAACCTCAGAGCAGCAGCAGCAGCAGGTCAGCTGATCACAGCCTGTACACTAAGAAAATCTACTGGAGCTCACAATAAAAATTATTGTGAGTTGTGATTCTTTGCCCCGTGCTGAGCCACTACGGCCGATTTTAGGGTTCCTCCACCTGCTGAATCCCACTTTAACCCCTCACTGTACTCTTTCCTGTTTAGGTGTGGAGTCAAAGTCACTCTCTACAATTCAGGCAACAGAAAATAGAGCTTTTTTTTTTATTCTCCTTTTTCTCTGCTCATGTTCTACATAACTGATTCAAGCTGAGTACATTCACTAGAATTAAAATTTAAACTGAAATAACGTTTGCATTCCTGTGTGCTAATATAATTTTATTATGTTAATATAACATGAGGTTCAGTTAGCTTTACACAAGTATAGCTGGTAGAAACGTCCTCAAAAGAGCTACTTTTTACTTTACTTTGAGTACATTTCAGAGCCTGTACTTTTTCACTTTTACTTGAGTAAAGAAGTTGAATCATTACTTCAACTTTCACCAGAGTATTTTTTAACACAGGTATCTGTACTTCTACTTAAGTACAGAATGTCTGTACTTTTGCCAGCTCTGATGGTAGGTGATGAACTACTGATGAAATCGATGGACAGCTTCTATGACACACACTGGATACTTGCTGATAATGTTGATTACAAAGGTTTTTTTTTTTTCTGTCTTAAGTGTTACCTTTTTCAGCTCTTAACAAATGGACTGGTATCTATTTTTACTCTTAGTAAGCACTCAGATCACTTTTACAATGCCAGCTGCATTCACCTATTCACACACATTTATACAGTGATTTATTCTACAGACTTCAGGCTTTTTTTTTTTTAATCTATCATATATGATAGGCTTCATTCAGCCCAATACAATTTGGACATATAGAAGAGATATTTGATCCTGTTGTGTGATCAGATGGTCCTCTGCCTTTATTGTATTCCCTCAGTGTTTTCTGCCTTTTTCCTTCTGTGTCAATTTCCCTATCTTTGGTTTAGTTTTCTCTGTCCTTCCCTGTTAGTTACTGCTCCTCACTTCCTGTTTTATTTTGGTACCATGTGTCTCTTGTGTATTGTGTGTTTAGTTTTACTTCATTTGTCTTGTTACCCTGATTTAGTTTAGGTGTGTTTAGTTTCCCAGTTGTGTCTCATTCCCCATTAGCCCTCAGTGGATCTGTGTGTATTTAAAGTGTGTATATTGCCTGAGTTCTCTGTTGTGTTGTACTGTTATTCTGTCCTGTGTGTTTCCTTGAGATTTGGATTCTGTTTGTTTTTGGCATCACTGGATTTTTAGATTGCCTTTTACTGTCATTAAAGGTGAGCCCTTCATTAATCCTGCCTCTGAGTTTGCATTTGGGTCCTCATTTACCCTCACATGACATCTGTTTATGAAGGAGCCTTCATTATCTCGTACCAATTCATGAATTTGCCAATAGCCATAATATTCACTGTGCATTCACATGCTCCTCGTTTTTCTCAGAACAGGAAGTCCATCTTCTGGCTTCTGTGTGTTCATGTGATTGTAAATTGTAATATGGAAACAACTTGGATGCTACAAAGATGTTCAACATATAACTATTAATATTTCTTTCCCTGATTCCCTGGTTCTGCTAATAAATAAATAACTAATCTCAGTCACTCTACTTTAGCAGCAATGGTTACAACCTAATATTACGTTAAAAGATTAAATATTCAACAAGAATTGACGAGTATTATACTAGGTTTTTGCCTTTGTGATGCTGAATGCTTGGGAAGTGAAAAACTGATTTTTTCTGATTGACTTCCTGGGTCATTTTTTCTGACTTGAAGCATTCACAAATTTTGCCACTTGGGGACTAATTATTCCATGAAGGCAAAACTAAGCCCCAAATGTCTAGGGCTCATAGGGAAAGTTGTTAAAGACCACAAACAACATCAATTCTAAATAAAAAGAATTTGATTTCTTAAAACATCATCTAGACATGAAGAAAGCCTGATTGACAAAAACTCTACTCCAAGATGTTTAAGTTTAACTTAGTGACTTGACCAGGGTGTAGTCTTCATTTTGCCCTGTGGAAGCTGGGACAGGCTGTCACAGACCTGCAACCCTGAATTGGGTAAGGAATTAAGAAAATGGATGGACAGTTGGAAAAAAACACAAATTTAAGAACAGAAACTGTGCAGCCCATAGGATGCCGCTCTGTCCAGTGATTGCCATGGTTCCAAACACGCAGTGAGCAGTGACATAGCCTCAACAACAGCATCAAGTGGCTGAATGATGTTGACAGTTCTCAGTATCACGGTCTACCACACAAGTCAAGATCCAGTATAACAGGCTTTAGTATTCATGAGAATCCAGCCTCAATGGGGCATATACATATGCAAACCCTGAATGACCCCTGATTCTTTCACTATGGCTTGGCACAGGACAGTCACAATAGGCTATGATTGAGTGCATTTCCACCAGTATAATTGTTCTGCAAGTACGACATCCCATGAATGAATCTGATCAGACAGACGGCTACAGAGAAAGTATCATTTTTCAAAAGATACTTTGCCTTTGGTTGATTCCTATGTGGCATATGTGTTAATGCCACGTGAATGTGTACACATACTCATGCACAGCATTTTATCTGACTGCATATCTGTGTAGAGAAACAACAGCTACCGTTCAGTCAGGACCACTAAGTCTAGACCTCTAGTCAAAAAATGATACTAATATTTCCACCTGTAGCAATTTATATTTAGTGGTATGGGTCTGTTCACCTGTGCACACCACCTCACTATTTCACATCCACACAGGGAATGCCGGAGGCAGGTAGAGCAGCAGCAAGAGCCCAGCACAGAACAGAGCAGGCGATGACAGCAGATACAACATTCAGACACAGCATGAGAACTGGGTTGGAAGTGGGTTGCAAAGTGGTTTGCAGATCTGCAGCAACTAGTGGCAAACTAAAGCAGCTTAACTATCACACCCTATATGAAACAGATAGTTGGATGTGGAGAAGGGTATCAGCTGATCTGCTGTGATTGTGGCTGAGCATTGTGGCCTGTCTGGAATAATGCTATGCTCAATTAACATATTGTAAAGGAAGTGTTATGTTATGTCAGTGTCTTTCCTTAATTTGAAACAGTTTACTGGAGAATTACCAAACTTATACAAGCAAAGCAAAGCCTCCCAAGACACAACAGAAATAAAAAACAAAACTTAATTCCCAAGAGAAAATAGAGCTCAGACATTATTTAGTCTTTTGGATCATCTGACTGCTTGTGATTCTCACCCTGCAAAACACAGGTGTAGATATCTCAGGGGAGCTGCAAGGATCACCTCCTCCCAATATTTAGAGCACCTCCCATTCCCGAAATAAAAACATAAAAGAATTCCATTGAATACAGCCACTGAATTGTTTGTGATTAATATAATTATTGCTGCACAAACATGATGCACAAACACATAGCATGCTGTGATCTCAGTTAACAGATGCACAGCCTCTATACAAGTTAAATGGTGCAGTTACATAACAATGGAGGAGCCAGAAGGAAAAGGAAAGAGGGAATTTTTTTTCCTAATGTCTAAAGACCAAATAAGTTGTAAATCACAGGTTTTGGAGTTTACAGCACAAGTGCTGGGGATAGTTTGCTAACTAACATTAATATATGAGATGCACGTGAGTCCTGAGAATGATCCCAAAAAATAGCTACAATTGTTAAATCTGAGAGGTTTATAAATTCATTTATGAACTCATGCACATTCAGGCAGGTTACTTCCCCAAACAAAAGCAGCCTGATATCAGACAGCACTGTCAATTTGTTACTCTCATGTCTAAAACCAGGCAAACACAAAAGAGGACAGAAGAGTAAAGCATGACTTTATGTGTGTTGACTCTGCAGGTAAAATATTAAGTCAGGAAAGTTAAGAATTAATTTTTATTTGAAAGTGATACAGAATGCCAGGACGACTCGCTGCATAATACTTTTCTTCCCGTGATTGATTATGATGATATGCTGCATATACATACCACCTCCTTTACAGAGTCTTGTTTCAGTGTATCATGCATCTCTATGTTTTATTACAAACACAAAATCTCTGACTGACCATTGCATTCTATATGATCTGGTTGGTTGGCATCACTGACCACAAAAAAGTGATACTGCGCAAACCTCCAGTTTACCTTCGTACCTTTCTCTGTTCCAACAGTTACCAACGACACTCTTCCAAACAGTTGCTTTTTTGATTTTTTCTTACTATGCACCTTGGACATGAAATGACTTGCAGAAATGTAAATATGTTTATAACTACTGCTGAATTGAAAAGCATAGGAGGAAGCACAATAAGGAATGCAGTGAAGGAGACGTGGATGTTTTTCTTGAGAGATGGTATTTTTTGATTGTAGATATTTGTATATTGTATATCATGTTATAGATCTTGCATTTTATATTGCATTGAGCTTGTATGGCGGCTATCTTAGCCAGGTCTCTCTTGTAAAAGACATTTGATCTCAATGAGACTTCCTGGTTAAAGATTTTTTTACTTTTTAGATAAACAAAACCAGAATGTAGAAAATCTCCCAACACTTGAAATTTCTTGGGGAGGACCCCAGGAACCCTCACTCAATGTGTCCCCCGATACACAAACCAAAACCTCGCCCCATTCTTCAAAATCTTTCTATAGTAATCTCATCAATTAAGTTCTAGCATTATATTTACTAATATGAAAATAAATAAATGTTAATGTGGGTCCACATTAACAGAATTTAGTGGAAGGGCATTTTTGACAGACTTTTCTTTTAACTTCTGGTCAAGTTTATAAAGTTAAAAAAATGTGGAAATGTATATTAAATGATGCAGATCACATCCAGAATACTGTCATTTGATTGGATGGCGCAGCCATTAAAATTTGCTCTCTTTTCCACTCAATTTAACCATCTTATACCATCAACTGCAGATATGGATGTGGGAGGTGTTTCCTATCATGATCAATACATTGAAAGACCACCAAAGGGAAGTAAATATATAAAAACTAACATTAGTTTCCGTTGTGTGCAGCCTTTTGCATTAGAACTGGATCACCTCAATGCAACTATAAATGAAACTCGGCTCATGCATGATACAGGGTGTGTTACAAGGCTGCCTTGCTGAGACTGGGCCTGATGCCTAATATCCTGTCCTCCTCCTGCCTCACTTTTTCTTCTCTTTCCTCTGCTGATCAGGCCAGTCAACACAACAAGGCTAATTGGGTCATTTAAATGTCAGCATCACTGAGATCTAACAGACAGAAAAGCCCTTTGGTCATAGTTGTGCCCTTATGCTCCAAATGTAAGTCTCCTCACTTTTCTGCATCTTAATGTTGGTATTGTGGGCATGTTTTTCCCCCTTAAGTCAAGCAAATCTAAACAGGATCCTGTGGTTTCTCTGATATGCTGAGCTGTATGTGATCTGTAAATTTAAACAAATGAGAATTGCAAACATACTCGTCCTTTGGGATAAACCAGCTCAGATATTTAAACAGTTCTCACGCATGTTCAGATGCAAAAACAGCTGTGTATGTTTTTCTTTTTAATCTTTCATTTTTTTCAGAACACTACTTATAGCACCTGTTTGGCCTCAAATCAAGATTCAGGGCGAATCTTATGAATGAATCTGCAGCTGAGCATTCTGAGATGTTAACAAATAACTCAACTGGAGCCTTTTATAATCAATGTAATCAAACCAGAGGGATGCAGGCTTGAATGCACACAGACACATATTTTCCCCCCAACATTAAGAAACATAAGTGCTGAGAGGAAGCACATCTTCTGTCACACATTCAAACACAACAGACATGTAGATATGGTCGGCTGGGACTAAATAGCTTTTTCAGTGTAGCTTTAAACCTCCCAAACCAGCCACACACATAAAGAAGAGAAACTGCAATTGTTACTCAGTGACAGCAGGCTGCATTACAAGGTCACACATGGGCCTAAATTTCACAC